>JAEIIG010004530.1:0-76834 GCA_018904695.1 Drosophila parvula
GAATTCTTTGCTTTTCAGTTTAGTACCAGAAAGTGTGAATATACTATATAAGTTCGCGGAGAAGACTTTTAAAAGTATAAAATCTGTATTGGGAAAAATAATTACAATAAGCTTTAAACTTGATTTTAGACTAAACCCTGTAAATCTTGCCCTGTAAATCTTCCCACAAGATAAGTCATAAATAATAATGTTACATTTAAATTCATTTGATTTCGTTTAAATCTTCGCTGTGTACTATAAAAAAAAGTCCCCTAAGTAGTGCCAACCGCAGAGCCGACAAAGAAGAAGCAACACAAACTGGATAAAATCGTTGACCTCGTATCGCAAGCCGCAAAACAAAAAATAAAAAAACTGTTAAATAGAACTGGCGTCGTGTGGCATGTTTTTGTGAACATCATCATCATCATCGGCAGCGGCGGCGGCGGCGACGGCGGCTCATCAACCTCTCCTCCTTTTGCTGCATATGTTGCATGACATCAACATCGTCAGCGGCGGCAAAAGCCATTGACGCCTTAGGCTCATTACAACAAAGCTACTGCGGCAGCAGCAGTGGCAAACAACAACGAAAAATTTCATTAAAAGCAGCTCAAGGTTTTTGAATGCAGTTGAAAAAGTTCTTCCCTTTTTTTTCGGTGGCAGGCTGTGGTAAAGAATGAGTTGAAGTAATAACAAAACTTTTTAATGGATTTTGCGTAAAGGAATATGGCTGTATATTTAATAGATATATATATATACATTTTTATATGGCCATGAATTGGAAAGTTAGCGCAATTAAAGGCGCATTTTAACGCCCTTTGCATATGTCCAAGTTTAGTAGTAAAAATTCAAATCGATATAAGGCTATATAAGGTTTTAAAATCCAATTATTTCGTTAAAAGAAATTATAATTACTTTGTTAATTTCTGAATGTAAAATGAATATAAATTGTCCGCTTTAATTACTATTTAATATCCCGATTTAAGTTTAATATTTATTTATTATTACATTCCTAATCAGGGATTCATGGACTTTAAATTGATCTAAAAATTCATAGAGAAATCTCAATTTGATGCTTCGCTGGCCAATTTTCTCTCACTTCAAAGTTCGCGTCCAGAGAAAACGAGAAAACTTTTAAGTCATTGTCAAATTGAATGGATCTTTCGGTTCTTGGCTTTAGATTCACATTTTCTTGGGCATTGCCCTCCTCATCACTATGTACGATGTATATTAACAACAGCAACAACATTGTGCATTTTGCATATTAATGCCGAGGGAAACTCATCAAAAATACAGAAGCTCCAAAAACTCACCCAAAACGAACTTGGCGCCCACGCGCATTCATGAGCTCTTAGAGCGAAAAAAAAAAAATCATCGCTGATGCTATTCAAGGGGTATTATGCAATTTTACCCAAAATATATATACTATACTATACTACTTACATATAGTAGAGAGGCAAACACATGCGGGTTGGAGGAAGCAAAAGATATATCTGACAGGTGCATTAACGAAGTTTCCCCGACAGCGAAGCCCCTTGATAAAAAATGATGTGAGTGGGAAAGCAATTTGCTTGATTATGTAGAACAGTTGAGGGAGTTAAGGACGACGCGGTAGGGAAAAGCGGAAAAGCTGCAAAAATGCGGGGGCTGCGGAGAGGGGGTGGCATAAATCGCTGACGCTTGACGCCAAAGCAGATTTGTCGCATAAGTCATGTCAAATTACAAGATATGGGGGAGAAAAGGAGGACAGACAGCCGACAGGCTGTGGCGAAAGTAACGCGAAAAATCTGAAAAATTACATTCAATTAAAGGTAAAAGGCAAATGTAGCGTTGACATTTTCCCTTGTCTAACTATCTTTGTTTTTAAGTTATTTCCTTAAGGAAATCCCAGTAAGAGTCTTTACAACAGCAAAGGTTTTGAAGAAAAGATTTGAAAAAAGTAAGGCATTAATTCACAAACTTGGTAAGTAGTACATCGCTATGCTAAATACGGCACTAACTAATTAAATTAATAAGCCAGAACTATTTTAACTACATGAGCTATCTTTAAAAGCATTTACTTAGCGAAGATTCCGCATCCTGCAACGTTGATAAAACTATTCATAAAGTTTCAATCATTTAAACTACATCTAACTACGTGTTTCCGCTAAAAGATTATGTTGAGGGTTTACCTGGGGTCGAACGCCTATTATCTTGCTCGAAACTAAATCAAAAAACTCACATGATCAATTTTTAAGGTACTGCCTTTTCTTTTTCCTTTCCTTCCTTCTTGTATTATCTTTTGTTTTCTCTTTAAATTGTAACTGATTTTAAGTAAACATTAATCATTACAAAGTAATTGCCAAACTAAGACATGTACATATATTAATTAGTTCTTTTTTCTCCGCATTTCTGTTTTACAATATACCAATATTCTTGATCCTTATAGTTTCATAATTTTGCTAGCATTTTGATCAGATCTTGAATTGCAACTTTAAGCACATTTATCAAGTGACGAGTTCATCCACGACAGACCGTTTCTATAACTTCATTTGCACCATTAATTTGGGCAAACGCAAACCGGGGAAACACATTTGAAATCATTTGGATGTGAAAGTGGTTGTGGATCTGGGATCTGGACCTGAACATGATTGAAAAGTCACCGTCCTTCTGCGTACCGAAAATCCATTGGCATTGCAAATGCCTTTGGCCTTTCGGTGTCGTGCCATTTAAATGAGCTTGTCAAGTCGGATTTCAGCACATTAATCACCCGGCATGGTTCCAGATAGAAACGGCCGTCGGTCTGTAAGGAGGTGGAGACTTTGGCCAGACTTCAGTTAATGGCCAAAGGATGGGGCGTGGCGGCTATTAGCACGATGGCGGAGGCTAAACAAATTACTTGCGGACCCAATGACAGCTAGAAACAATTTCTGGCCACTTTGCCACCGTCTTTGTCGTCTTGATCATCATTGTCGTCATCATCATCATCTTCCCCTTGGAGGTACATACCTGTCGTACTCGCGATTGTCTTCGTCGCAGCGATTATCCTGCAGCTCCCGCCAGCTCTTGCCGTGGCGACAGGTGGTGACCAGGACCATGTCGCGTCCGTTGTGCAAATGGAAGAGCGAGTTGCGCGTCTCGGAGCCAATTCCGTGCACGTAGCTGCAAAATCAGGGAAAATACGGAATGGTTATTGGCGAAAAGTCGAGGGAATTTTTGAAAAAAGCTACATATAGCTTTAAGTGCATGGCAGCTAAGCATAAATATGTTTAGCGGTTATTTTAGTTATTTATAAATACTTTAATATCTATAATTTATATTTAAACTACTTAAATATAGTCTGAGTTAATTCGGAAAATTGTCTAGACTGCTCCGCAAATATCTAGTGTCTTTAAAACCTTCAAAAAATGTGCCCAAAAGATTGCAATAACAATTTTGAGTTAGTAAATTCAGTGTAAGCTTTGTGTAAGGTTTGTTTACGATGTACACGTTTTTAGACACCTTTTGAAGGGTTTTAAAAGGCTTTAGGCCTCTGCGATTAAGTTGGTATTAGTTTGCATTCAAATAATTACGCATTTTCATACTTTATTTATTAAAATTAAAGCTTCTTAACCAGCAGCTACAAAATGCTTACATTTTCCGGATTTTTTCTACCCCTATTGAAACTATGCTTTATGGCGGACTATAACCAGGATTGCCTTCGATTCACCTAAGCTTCGATTTTATTGGAGCGCTTGGAGTTGCTGTCTTACATCGCAATCGCATGGAATGGAATGGAATCGATTCGATTCGATTCGGGAAATGCTTACACAAACACAAAGGCTACATGGCGGAGGCAATGGCAGTTGGCAGTTGGATTAAACTGCTCCGATTGTTCAGTTGGCATAAACAGCGGCGTCAAAATCAATTGCAATAAACCAACCGCAGGGTCGGGGCACGATGGGATGATTCCGCTTAGATACGGGCACAAATCTGAACTGACCGTCGTTGTCGTCGTCGATGGAGGAGCAGCAGCAATTGAAACAAAAGATGAACATTGCGACAGCGACACTAACAATGAAAGAACACACAGATACACACACACAGTGTAGAACCCACAATATTCAACACACAAACACCCTGGGTCCTGGACAGTAAACGTTTTCAAGTGTATGGGCTAAGCAAAATGGCAGCTCCAGAGATCTGCACAGAGAGAAAAATGGGTGAGGAGTTAGGGAAACTGCTATTTATATTTCAAGAATTTTATTTAAAATATATATATTTAAAAGCTATATTTTATAGATATATTTTAAAGCTCTTCCAACAGGTATTTTGTTCCTCTCGAAATCTTTTCCCAAATTAAATGGAAAATTTATATAAAAACTGTATTGTAGATTAATTTTTTTTTTAATTTTTTTAGTGTAGAGTCCCCCCTTAATTTTTCTGAGTGTCTTTAAGGAAGCTTTCGCATCAGCAGTCGAGCAGAAAAGGAGAAGCTTCTGGTGGCAAAAAAAAAAAAGAAGAATGTATCCAGTGAGCAGGATAAGGCTCTGCGGCTGTGTGTGTGCAATTTCCTTCTGCTTGGCTTGCAGTTGAGCAAATTTCATACACAATGAGCCACGGCGGTTGGCCCACTTCACCTCCAACCATACAGTCTTCGAACCATCCAACCATCTAGCCAAAAAACTAAACCAAACCAAACCAAACTCGGCCACACAGCAGATTGGGCAGCGCTGATTTCCGTTGTCCGACAACTGGGAGTATCCTGGCTCCAAGGAGCTTCTGCCACGGCCAAGGAAAGGACTCCCGGCCAAAGGGAACTGAAGCGGGAGCAGAAGCAGGAGCAGGAGCAGGAGCTGGAGCTGGAGCTGGAGCAGTAGCAGCGGCTAAGCCATAAGTTATTTGATTTAATCAGCGTGTCGCTGCCGGCGGCGATTTTCTGAGGTTACGGGTATGGAATCGAAATGAAACAAAATGTGTTTGTGTGTGCGTATCAATGGGCATGGAAAACCAATGGATTTTGCAATAAAACTGGTAGCAACAAAAAAAAAAATATATATATATGTATATATAAACAAAAAATGGGGTCACTCTTCGGTTGATATAGATTTATTTGTTTAAAGCATATTGCTATGAAAATGCATAGAAAAGAAAAATAAATAAAAGCGATTCCGTAAAAAATGAATCTTATTAGTTTAATTGAGCATTAAACTTAATAAAAAGGTTTGCTAAAAATAAAAAAAATTTGTAATTAAATTACGAATTCATAAAAAAAAGTTTTTATTGATGACAGTTAACCACTTGTTCATCATCATAATTGAACAAAAAGTCCCATCTTTAAAGACATACTACGACATATGTGCAGGTTAAATCTGTTCCTAAAAGTGTTCAGCTTACTGTTCATAGCTTATAAATAAATTAAGAGAGTTGCAATCTATTAAAACATTTTTTTGTAAACATTAAATATAAAATCCCATTGAATACATTTCGTTTTAAATATAAAAATATATTTAAAGCATTACAAACATAATTTATAATCCCCTATTTTAAAAAGTCAACCGAATAATCCCTCAAAGCATGACTCGCAGGACAAAGCCTAAAAAAGACAACCCAAATCTTTTTAAATTCCATCAATTCATTTGGAAATCAAATTGAAAACCAATTTGCCGCCATGGGACACGCTAATGATACGAATAAATTGTTACAACAATTTATTTGTCAATTTATTTCCATAACAAATTTGATTGAATATGACGGCTACAACAACAACAATAACAACAACAAGCCATGCATTAAAGTGTATTGAAAGCCCAAACAACAAAAATATACAAAAAAAAAAAGGGAATAAGAATGGCAAAGGGACATGCATTTTATGGGGCATCAGGGATTCTGCAGATACTCGCTTTTTGTCGTGCGTCGTGTAAATTAATTTAGGGCGCTGCCAGATATACATACATATATTTAGAGATACAGATATACAAAGCGTGTCGGCGACAGAGAGAGATGGCGGCCACATTAATATAAATTAAGTACATAGCCCGGCAAAGCGGCTAAAAAAATGCTTTCAGCGCCCATTACCAACTGGCTATGGTCGCTTCTAATCTAATTTATGCCCCAAATGGCTCACTGCCCTGGAGTATCCTAGTATCTATCTATCTGGAGCTGAAGAAGGTCTGAACACAACTAGAAACTTAAAGGGGACCATTAACTTGAACCAAACGACTGTGAGATGAACATTAAAAGTCGGATATCTTCAAGTTGAAGATAAGAATTTAAGAACCTTTGTTCAAGAGTAATAAAGATATTAATTTAAATGGTAAATAACTGGGGAAAAAGGGTTATATAAATTATTTATTTATCTTTTATTCCAAAGAGGTAACTTTAATTAAAGACAGAACAGAAATAAGGAAAACCTATCATTAAAATCACAATACTTAACAGACAACTCAAAAAATCAATTTATAACAACAGGGACACGCAACACTTTCCATTTTGACTTATGTTCCTGCTTTAATCTGCCGCTCTTTATACGCGCCAATGCATAAAATTGTTTTCAACGTAAACAAAAAAAATCCTACAGTCCATTCATAGAGAAAGAAAGCCCTGAAATGGGTCAATTAAATATTGATTGGGCCAGCCGAAATAAACAAAGCAAAACAAAACCTAGAACGAGTGAAAAAAAAGAAAAAAGGAAGCCGGCCGAAAGGACGCCGAAAGCCATTCGGAGGGCTGTCATCGCCAGTGCGGCTCCAATGACAATAAAGTGCAATAACCAGACGCAGGGACCGTTGAACCGGACTGGGCCATAGTGGCGACGGAGTCCTACTCCTGACCACTAATCCAAACATAATCTAAAATAATTGAGTATGCCCCGAACGCGAAGCTTTTTGGCCCCACACAGTGTCCCCTTACTCCGGGCACTCTGAATAATTTATGCGCGCATTAAATAAGCTTAAAATGTGTGTGCGAGCAGCGCTCGGGCTATACTTTTCTTTCGTTCTGGTTTCAGTTTTAGTGGACCCTATATCCCTATCCCTATAGCCTGCCATATAACCCGCGGGCCATTGTCTGCCATGCTCCGGCTTACATGGGTTAATGCCGGGAACTGAGAGCCAAGAGAGCCTGGGAGCCTGGGAGCCTGGGAACCTGAAAACCGGAGACCCTTGAGCTTGCTTGGCCAAGGGGCTATGGCTTATGACATAAGTTTATGTTTTCTCTACGGGAAGTTGTCGCCTTGGCGGCCAAATCGCTGGGGGTTATGCAGCATTTACTCCCGGACTGAAGCTTATCTATGCAACTTCAAAGCTTTTGTGAGATGGCCCAGTCGCAGTCACATTCACATGGATGAGGAGACAGCGCTAACGTGGCGTATGCGCAATATCTTCAGCTCATTCTTTTGTGTGTGTGTGCGAGTGTGTTTCGACCATAAAATGGTGTCGCTGCAACGAGAGCAGCAGCAGCAAAAAAAAAAATATATATATATATATAATGTGGAAACGAAGAAAACCCCTAGGAAGTCGAAGTATTTATACGCTTGTAAATTTAAATTATTGTCATCTTGCTCGCACGCATTAGAAGTTCCATAAGAAAAAGGTTGTACCAAAAAATTCATGAAAGAAATTGAATGTTTTATCACAAACTATAACTTTCGTTTGAGATTCTGCCGATAACAGCATATATTGTGATTATAACAATATACAATGTGATCATTGTAGCATCTTTACATACTATTTTATATTCGCATAACAGCCTTGCAAGTGATTATAATTAGCATACAAGCCGGATCAAGTGTAACAACAGTTCTCAGGGCCAAGAGATATCACTTTCCTTCTATCCAGGACTCACATAGATCTCACCCAATTTGATAAACTCCCTCAATAAGGGTATAAAAAAACATAAACGGAACAGCAGAGTCACCCCTGGCATTAAATCAGTGCCAGCAACAAGAACAACAACAACAACGGCTACCAGGACATCAGGATACTGGCGCTGAATCTCCAAAGGGAAAAGCTGGAAAACGAAGGGGAAAAAGGTTGAAAGGGAACTGACTGGCGGACGACAGGTAAATACATTTTTATTCTCGCAAAATATACGTAAATATAATATTAAGTGCAGCAGCAGCAAAGACAGCAGCACCAACAACAACAGCCTCAATATCAACAAATTGGTTTATAAAAGAAAAATAAAACCAGAAAAGAATGAAAATAAATATATTTTTCCATGCAAATGAGTTGGGCAATGTGTGGAAATACATTTATAATATTTCCAGATAATATTATTAAATTCAGATAAATATATATAGCGATTTCTTAAAGTTCAACTTGAATTTCTTTTTTTTATTCATGCTGAATCAAAGTCAATTTTAAAGGAAGTTTCTATCTAGGCCTGCGGCATATTTGCACAGCTTAAAATCTGAAAAAAAAACCTCGTAGCCCTTGGCTTACATTGACTTATCCTGCCCTGAGTTTTAGCCACAACTCTTTGCCAGTAAACTGCATCAATGTCAGTTCTTTGGTGTCATCTGTAAATCGGACCACGCCTTCCACCGCCCACTTTGTCCACTATCGGATGTCTCATGTAAGCGACCATCGATCCGTATCAATCAGGGTCCGATTCTCGGGACTGTTTCCATTACTCGTCGAAGTTATTGCAGCGGCCAGGCCGCTGCCATTGTTATCCTACCAACATGCGATGTCTGCTGGATGGCCAAGAGTGTCTATCCTAAGACCCGAAATGTGAATGTTATCAACGTTTTAGATACAAGACAAGGGGGGGCTGAGAGGGTGGGTAGATGGTGCGAGATGGTAAAATCTGTGGCATCGAGGCAAAATTCGAGCTCATACAATTTGCAGTTAGCTCTCGCCTTATGCTTGGCCAACTGATACAGGAGGCAGTGGCACTCCTCTCATCCTGTCATTTCCTCCGCAGGCTTAGCAGTTGTCTGCACTGAGAAAAATGCCACAAAACAAGCTTTAATAGCAGAATTGTTTGGCAAAATTCAAAAGGAGGCTTTCTTGATATTTTTTTATGAAGAAAACATGGTTATATCCAAGATTTATTTATAATTAATTGATTTCATATATTTTTCTAGTGAAAAAAATGTTTGAAATTCGATTTTGGTTAGGTATATATTTATTTTGTACTGTGTGCGTGTGTGCCGGTTCATTGTTGTTGCGGCTTGTTTGGTTTTATTGTGTTTATATTTGGCTTTGGGCATCAATTTGCTTTTATGCAAGGACGACTACAACGACAAGGAGTTCGGTTCGGTTCGGGACTCTCTCTCTCTCTATCTGGTGTAAGCTAGCATTATCAGCAAAGTCAGGCTAGGCAGCAATAACACAAATATGTCTATACATATATACGTACATTATACGCACTTACTCCCCGTACACTGGGGCGTATGTGCGATTTTCGTAAAGCAACGGCAGGCATATTGCATTAGCCAGTGTTGGGCTGCCACTGCCACAATGTTGCATCGATTACATAATCCATTTACACAAATGGCATTTTAAATACATTATTGACTGAAGCGTGGAGAACGCAGGCTGCAGCCCAGCCAGCGTTCAACGATTCGTATGCGTAATGTGCGAGCGCAAGGAGCCAAAGAGCTGAACAAATACAATCGATGTGAGGGAATGGTAATATACACACATTTCTTACCCCTCCTCGCCCCGCCGTTGTACTTAACGGATGTTTAATTAGTGCACAAATGCAATTATTACAAACTTGATAAGACCGTAAAGGAGCTTAAGCGGCCTCAAGGCCTTGACACACAAATCGCATTGAGATATGTATATATCCAAATATTATTCAGTTCACTCCTCATTAGACACCATATTCGTGTCCTTTAATTAAAAATTACTTGAGGGCATAGTGGATTTAATTATGTGCAGGCTTTGGAAAACACTCTGCGGCCTTAAAACCAAATTAAATAAAAATCGGCCAGGGGCTATTTATTCAGTCTTAGATAAAGCCAAAGCTTAGTGATAATTTAGCAAATTAATCAACTTATATTCTCCATTGAAAATGCTTTAATATAAAAAATATTGTAATAAATTGAAGCTATTTAAGGGATGGCACAAATATTGCAGTGGTTGCATGCATGTTTACACAACTCGACCAATTCAAAAAGGAAGTCACAAAGCAAATAGTAAAACCCATTTTGGCATATTAATTTCGAATTAATTAGAGACTGTTGTCAGTAGTTTGTAGCCTCTTCAAATGGCCACTTAAATTACACGAAATATATATACGATTATTTCTCTATATATTGACCGAACTCAAAAGGATATTTCAATAAATACGCAGGAATTTGTGCAGTTGACACACGTCCCTCGATAATGAGGCATTCGACTCTGAAGAGGCGCCACCACCTGCCGCAGAAATAAATGCGCTTGAGTGGAGGCAAAAAAAAAAAGAAGAAGAGATCTCCACAAACATCAACAGCATTACCATGGCCATCGTTATGGCAATAACAACCATGAAGATGATGATGATGATGATGATGAGGAGGAGCAGAAAAATGCACACACGCCACAAAGTCATTTGCCGAAGCGAATCGTTTGGCACGTTTCGCCCGACAGATGGCGCTGCACTGCCCATCATCGACCATCGATGATGATAATAGTTAATGGCACACAGCAGCGGTTAAAATAATAGCTCTAAAGATATCTAAGAAGACCGGAATATGTGTAGCTATTTACAGAAAATTAATCAAGGTATTGGCAGGAATTTATTTATATTTATATGTAATATATATATTATATTTATTGAAATACGAGTACATATATATGTTTTCTGCATTTATTTTAGAAATAATAAATATATGTGGAACATAACTAAACAAACTAATAATATATTTGAATACCCCTATATAGATTAGTGAAAATAAACAACATATAACAAACCTAAACATCAAAGAAGGCTAAAGAATAAACTAGATAAGAAGTAAAGGCAGTATTTCTAGTTTCTTTATCAATTATCATTAGCAATAAATTAGTATTTACATTTATTATTTAATATTATTTTATACAACTTAAAGTTATTTAAACACAAATGCTATTTGGCAAACCCCATCTGTGGCCATATTTTGTATGAAACCGTTGATGATGAGGATGCAATATATGATGGACAAAGCCTGGGCATCGATAAATTAAAGTGCCGGCAACAAAACAGAGGCCGCAAAAAAACGCTCATTAATAAATATTAAGTCATAATTAAACAGACCAGCAGCACTGGTGCCTGGTGCAAATTGAAGCTTTTTCACTGATTTTAAGAAATATTTAAAACTTATTCAAAGACTTCACGCCACCCGACAGGCAGCTGGAAAATGCAGGCGAAATCAAGCAGCAAGAAAATGCACGCGGAAACTAAGGCCACTAAAATCGAGAGTACATAAAGTACATAGTGTTAAATGTATAGATATATATATGTACATATAAAAAAAAACCAAGAAAATAAAGGAAGCCAGACAAAACCACAGGCAGTTGAGCTACCGAAAAGTAATGGAACTAATTGCTTGACGAAAGGCGGCCAGCTTGTAAGTTATATGCCCATTGTTCCCCACGAAAGTGAAAATGAAAATGGAAATGAAAATGAAAACGAAAATGCCAATGCCAAGCTCAAAGCCAACGAGCGCCAATAATTGGAGCAACGGCAACGTGCAACCTGCAACTTGCAACTTGTAACTTGCTGCCTGGCCCGTGGCAACCTGCGCGAATAGTATATAAAAGCAAGTGCTTGCCGCGCAGCCGCCGACAGTTGAAATTCGCAAGTTGCCACGATCCGAGGAGCTCTCGATTCGCCGCCAAAAAATATTCAAATTCGAACGGTGGGAATTACTCATTCCAATTCACGATCGGAGACATGAGGAAGCATTGCGTAAGTAAGCCAGAAGTGGATTACCGAGGAAGTCAGCTGCTAATTGACACATTGTCAAAACCATTTGCATCCGGTTTGGATATATGTACATATATATTGGATTATACACTTTATCGACTTTCGTAGATAAATTGGCTTTGGCTGCTCCTGCTGCTAAAGATCATTTTTGTGATTGGTGAACAGCAGGGAGAAGATCACAGGTGAGTCAATAAATTAATTTATTTATTTAATTATTAATTGTAGCTTAGAATAAGTTCTACGGTACAATATGTAGCTAGAGAAACTGAGGCCTTCAGGGTGGAATCAATAAATACTTAATTTTAAGCACCTAGAAGCTATAGAGGTGTTGATTTCTAAATATATTTCTATGGTTAAGCAAAGGCTTCTTAGATAATAAAATCATTTCCCCATAAAGAAACTGTTCAGAAGTAGAGTAAATAATATAAAGAAAATATAATCTCTAAGTTAAGCTAGTTAATTAATAGCTTTAAAGCCACGTTAATACCCCAATACTCTTAAAATGATTGACTGCATTTGGGAAAATGATTTTATAATCATCTTAAGCAGACAATCGACCAATGACCCCGCCTCTTTGACTTTCACTTTTTTCTCCGCAGAATCCAGCGACGCTTCATGTGGCAGGAGATGAACAACTCAGTGATGGGCGGCGTCCTAGGACGGATGTATCATGGAGCCCGGGCCATGAAGACCATGATCACAGGCCTTCTACCAAGTACAGCCAGTTATGGCCAGAAACTGGCGGCGGCCATAGACTTACAGCCCACGGAGATGACGCGGGTGAGATACATAATCCGGAATCCGCACAACAACAAGCCAATGAAGATCATCAAGATGCGACCGTCGCCCAAGAAGGTGGTGAAGATCCGAAGACCTTTAGCCAAACCCATGGCCATGGAGACCACGACAATCAATTACGAGCAACAGATGCGGCAATTGGAGAAGGAGCAGGAGCTTATAGCCGAGGGCAAGGCACCCATGACCAGTGATGAGGCCATCTTGAATAAGTACTTTAAGAAGCGTCCTCGCGGTGGCTCCTCCTCCTCCGCCAACGAAGTGATCGCCGGCAAGATTATGGAGTACCAGAGCTGGAAGCCTGTGTATAAGCCAGGTGAACAGCCCTCCACCTTTGTGACCCTGAGACCCCAGGCCCTGACACATCTGCACACGGATATAACCAGTGGAGATCACGAGATGTTGCCCAAACCGGAGAAGCTGGTTAGCTACGAGTACGAGAGGGACGAGGAAAAGGACGTGGAGACGGAGAACGAGGTGGCCAAGCAGATGGGTCACCGCTACGAGGTTACCGAGCACACGGGTGAAGCCAGCGAGGAAGTGGAATCGGTGCCGTCGTCCTCCATGGAGAGTGGTTTTGTTCCCAGCCAGGGAATGAGTTTTAGGGAGCACGTAGAGCACCATCCGCCCAGACCCAGGCAAAGGAATCCGTCCAGTACAACCACCACGACTACGACCACCACAGAGGCACCAAATTATCCTGCCTCGTTCTTGAAGAAGTTCAGAGAAAGGGAACGGGAACGGGAACGGGAAAGAGAAACCACCACCAGGAAACCCCGCAAACATCACCACCAGAAGGAGGTCTATGTGATCCACGAGAGCGATGACCACTCCGAGGGTACCACCACGCCGCCCTCATTCTCCATGAGCAGCCTGCGTGCCCGCCTGCGGGAACAGCACCGCTATCAGAAGCATCTGCACAAGCAGCAGCTCGAGGAGGAGGAACTGGAGGAGGCTCTCGTGGACGCCATGCATGGCGAGAAGTGGCCTTCGGATGTGGCCCACAGCAGCTTCCAGCTGTCCAGTCCCATTGGGCCCAGTGCCGTGGCCTTTGAACAGCCGGTGGTGTCTGCCACCACCAAGGTGGTGGCCAAGGGTCAATACAAGCGCCAGACCCGCGACAATATCCGCCAGCGGGGATCCGTCAAGTTCGGCGACAAACCCAACTACGACGAGGTCTGAAACGAGGACAACTGACTAAGCCAACCAAAGAGCCAAGGCGGCAGTTAAGCTGCACTGAGAAAAAGTTACAAGACAATTGGTAGTTTTTCCCCGCAAAATAGAAAGTAAGAACGAAAATTTGTTAGAAATTGAAATATACTTAAATTTTGTTTATTTATTCATGAACTACATGCTAAATTAAGTAAATAAGTGCTAATCCTTTATGGGAAGTTCTTTTTTATTTAGTACAAAAAAATGTACAAGTCAAAATTGTAAAAAGTTATTATAAACACTTAGGATATGAAAACTAAAACTTATTACAAGTATGAACTAACAAATAAACTAGGAAAACATTAACTAATAATATACATTATACTCGTTTGTATTTATACAAGTGTATTTTGAAAATATAGAATGTGAAAGGTAACAAACTTACAAATTGTTTTTTAAGAAAACTATCAGTTTCAGAATGAATTTCAGTTTCCACAAAAGTCAAATTGTGTTTTTCAAACGGAACTAAATTAATCTAATTAATTTTCTCATTTCTCATCTTAAACTTCTCCCAGTGCAGCTTATAAAATATGTTTAAGTCCTGCTTTTATTTTCAATTCGATTTCTTTCCGTGCAGCATTAGCAGCTAAACTCTGCTTAATAGCCTTATCTAAGATTTATGTTTGCGTTTCTCGTCGAGTAAAAGCCAGCCGAAACATTTTAACAACGATTTCCCATTGAATTGCATTTAATTTGCGGCGAAAAGTCAATGCACTTGCGGCACGCAATAATATGCAGCATGCCGCGACGTACATAAAACTCTGGAAATATTTGCGCCTTTTAATTAATGCCAGTTAGCTATTTTCCCTTGTGTAATTTTTTTGTTGCTTATTTTGTGTGTGTGAGAGAGTGTGTGTTATCGCATTCCGCTTAGCAGCTTGCATTTGACAACTAATTTAAAAAGTTTACATGGCCGACAGCCTTGGGGGCTGTTTGAAATCGAGAACGTTGCGGCGAAGTGGGTTAAACCTGCTATAAATTCCAGAACAAAAGCCATAAGACACACTAAGGGGGAGAAGGGAAAGGGAGAGAGATAGGGAACAAAGAAAAGCGCATTTCCACTTTGAGTGCGGTTTTTAATCAACTAAAGCAGCCCAGTAGTGCCGCCAACAACAAACTCAGTTGCAACTGAATTAAAAAACTCAGAATGCCCACTAAAAACCAAGGAAAGTGGAAAAGGGACGAGGGACGAGGGAGAGATGGTAGGAAACGCGATAAACTTTAAATGAAACGACATGTCGGCTTAACTGGCGGCGGAAAATGCAGGGAAAATGTCGGGAAAACGGGGGAGCCTACAGATTGGAATGGCCGATAGCCAACAATGCCCAGCAATGCAATGAGATAAGAGAATTCTAGATTGGAAATAACCCAAAAGGGGATGGGAGGGTATTATCGGAGACAATCAGCGATATATATTGCTGGAAATTAACCTTTGCACTTACGGATAACACCGATAAGGTCCTTGGCCTAAATTCGATCCATGTCATGGAATGCCGAAGGTTTTAAAGGATAAATATTAATTCTTGTCATTATATAGTATAGATCTCATTTCTTATATTCTAGTTCTTAATTCCTTTGCTAATTACTAATTTAATTAATTAATTAACACCAGTTTTAGTTTAATTTATATCATTAGATTTCACTATCTTAAGATCTATACCCCCGCACACTTTAATTTATTATTTAGCTAGAAATAAATCTTCCAGAGGCAAAACTAAATTTACCTCCAGACATAATCCAAGCTAAACAAAGTTTTCCACTTTTTCTTTGTGAGAAACTTTCCAAACTTTTATCCAAAAAAAAATTAGATGCTTTATGGTTTTTCAATACTTTTATGGGGAATTTTCTCTCTTGAAAATATGATTGCAAATCGCCGGGAAATTTGCAAATTTGCCAGCGAAAAGCGGAATCAAGATGAACTCTCCTAACAATAACAAATTGTGGATGGGTGTGTGTGTGTGGGCCACGCCCCCTGGGCCAAGTCTCACCAACGCCCACGAAAACAGGTAACGAAAGTTCGCAAGTCGAATTTGCCTTTTTTCAAGGACATTATTGGGGACACGGCCGGTCTTCTCTTTTTGTGCATTTTCTGATGGCGGTGGTTGGGTGGGGGGAGGACGACCTGTACACTCACTACCTGTCCACTGGCAGGAAACGTGTCCCTGCCACCCAGCAAAAAAAAAATAAGGTAGCTCCTGCCTCTGCCACGCCCCCTAATCCGCCGAAGGCTGTCCCACTGTCGAGTGCACCAAATACAAATTAGAATTTAAATGAACAATGCAACCAGAGCGGAAGTGTAGCAGCGAGTGTGAGTGGATTTCCTAATGTATAAATGTGTGTGTGGCTATAAGTTTGGCACACTGCAAAAAAAATAGGGGTAGCAGTTTTGGAATTTGTTTATTATTTGTGAGAATAAGATATAGATAAGATAAGATATAGGTAGAATAAATAAATATAGGTAGAAACTATTATTAAAAAAAAAATTCACATGTAAAACACAAAAATAATATCGAATTAATGTTGTATACTCTTTAATTTAAAGAAAACAACAATAAATAAAATATATACAATTATATTTCAATGAAAAATCTACTATTATTATGATAAGCGATATGAAAATATTTATTATATATATTATATTATTAGATACTTTTAGACACATTTTTAAAAATAAATTTCATATCCTAGCAACGATTGTAATGTCATGAAAGAGTTCGTTTGACTTTCCTTCATATTTCCCTTTATATTTGCTTTTTCTGCCCATTGTTTTTTTGCAGTGCATTGTGTAGTATATGTGGGTGACATTATGGGTGACATTGCACGTAGAGCGCGTGGGCCAGCCAACAGCAACAACAACAACTCCTGGCAATGGCCATAATGTCATACAGTTTGGCGCGTACTTTTTTGCTACTTTCCACTCCCCGCACACCCCACACCCCACCAGAAAACCTCTTTACCCAACTTCGCTTCTTCTTCTCTCCTTCAACGTGCTCTTTTCGGTTATTTCGTGAAACTGAAAATAGGAGGAGAAAAAAAAAAAAAGTTTCGAGATTTTTGCACTGCAAGTCGATGTCAAACTGGGTCGCTTCAACGCAACGGCGAAATGTCAAACGGATTAATGGAATTTCCCTGGGAAACAGTTTTTAAAAACTCCCATTTAGTATGAAAATGCTAAATAGGAAAATGAGAAATACGATTTGGAACTATTTTGTAGATAAATTCACTTAATGGGAAATGTGTCAGAAATTAATGGAACTTTATATTAGAGAACGTTAAAAAGTCGAAAAGTCAGCGTGACTAAATCAGTGATGCCCTGCAGATATATTCGCGAGTCTGCAAATTTCGCTGCCCGAGCTCTGCACACACCAATAGTGTAAGCCTATGTATGCAGTCGGCAAAAACAGCACGGTTTTACTCAAACAAATGCTGGTCTTATGTGTCAATAAATGCGCGTGGGCACCGCTGCTTTAAATCATAATTAGCATCCTAACTTTAGATTAATATAGTTAATAATGTTAATATAAAAAATACTTAAAGAGATTTAAGGTTAAATTGGGTAAAATCTTTTAAAACTTGCTGCTACCAAAATAAAATGGAGAGTGTGGCACTTTCTGCCAACAAAAGGAAACGCAAACCGATTACGCAAGACGGACTACGAACTGCAATCCATTTCTGCATTCACTGTCATTCTTTTCGGCCAAAGGTATTGTCCATGGATTCCCTTACACCAAGTCAATTAAATATTGAAAGGGCTTTTAAATTATTGCCCAGTTAACTGGGTAAAGGCTTAAAACATGAGCTGCGTGCATTCATCGTCCCCTCGACCATTCTTTCATTCACACAATTCATTCATTAATTTGCTCGGCACCTTCTGCCATTCGGCCTGCTGTCAAAGTTGAATTTATTAAAGCGGAATTCTTTTAATTAAAAAAGATGACAGGTGAAAAATGGACAGTTTTTGTGTGAAAGAGGGCGTGTTCGGGGAGGGGGCCCATCAAACTGACTCGTGTCCAAATTATATTAATTATGGAATTTTTGGCAACGGAAGCCAATTGGGTTTGGTGTCCTTAAAGCGAGCATTGAACTCGCAATCAATGGGCGCCATCAGTCGGTGTGGAAAACATTTTGTTTGCCTTTGCAAAAAACTTCACACACACACCGCCCGCCCTCCGAGGGGGTGGCGAGTAACGACGATAGCTCTGGCATCGTTTAGCGTCAGGTTTCAAAGTGCGAAATGTTCCCAGCTCGCTAAAAAATTAAATATTCAAATATAGCTGTTGCCACAGCTCACAGGAAGAGCCCAAAACGATGTGGAAAGCTGGGGGGGGGGGGTAGAGGGCGGCAAAGGCTGTGGAAAAGGAGCCGTTTAGCTTGGGATACGGAGCTCTCGAACTAAAGAGGGACACGACCAGCTGCACACATCCATATGCATATAAGGAGAAGGTGACCAAAGTGTCCCATTTGATTTGAGGAAAAGTTATAGCTTTAATCTTCATATATCTCTCTATATATACAAGGATATGGGAAATCAATACGTATTTACGCCATCTAAAATATTTTAATTCACTTATTTCTTAACAAGAACTTTTAATGTTACCATGTTATATTCACATTCCAGAGTCTTAAGCCATTAACATATTGTAATTTTAATGATTCAGTTAGGAAAAACCTTGGAAGACTATCTAAAATATTAATAATATAAAGTTACCATTTTATTTTCAGAATCTAGAGCCCTAAACCATTTAAATATTAATATTTATATGATTTAGTAAAGAAAAACCTTCCAAGACTATCTAAAATATTAATCTTATTCATTCCTTAACTAGAACTAATGAAGGCACCATTTTATTTTCATAATCTACAAGATTGAACTATTTAAATAACAAGACAAACACTGATTCACGTTTTAATGAACCCAAACAAGGGGCATCCGCTTAATGAACTCGATAAAAAGAAAGCGTTAACGGCAACTTTGTCGGCTGGCAATCATGTGCCAGACCAGCTTCTGCTCGGATTCAGCTCCAGATGCAGCTGCAGTTCCAGTTCCGAGCTCTGGAGCTCGAGTTTATGGCTGAAACTAGCGCAGTTAAAAGCCCAGCGGGCGAGTGCCACCACCATGAAAATGGGGTTTGTGCAAAGTTGATGTGGGATGGATGGATGGAGGGTGGATATGCAACTAGGGGAGCTGTGTATATGCGCATGCTGAAGTGTAATCAACGGCACGGCGGCAATTACTACAGACACTTGTGTGAGGGTGAGGGTGAGGGTCCTGGTCCTGGCTGGCAGCATTTCCCTCCTCTCCCCCTCTCATAGGCACAAAAGTTAGAGAAATGCTGCACAATTTGCCAAACTGCACTGAGCGGATTTAGTCCTAAAATGCGGCAGCAATGGTGGAATATGCGGAAAATCCACTCACATCAGTGCACATCCTGTCGCGCTTTTGGGAATTCCATCCTGGGGCCACAACTAGAGCTAGAGCCTCCTTGCACCCCCCTCCCCTCGCTTCAAACTAACGTGTGTGCGCATTATAATTTTAATGAATATTACATTTCACGTCATGAATTGAATTTCTCGTTTCCCGAATGAGGGGAGAAAAATAAAAAGGGAAAATGCAGGCAACCAGCCAGCTGTGCCTGTTCTATTCCCCCAATGGAAATGGATCCATCAGGTGGAAATATTGGGCCATGAATTCATGGCTAAATTGTAGTAGTAGTATTACGGCGATTGGTTGGGGAGTTGACTGGGATATCGCCTCATTTAGGCTACGATTTAGCACTACCTATTATATTTTATAGAAGGAAACAAAATCCTCGTTTTGTGGTTGAAATGGGGAAATATTTCAATATTTAATTTCAAAATGGAGAAAATTGAGGGATTCTTATATGGGATAAGAGAACAATAGATGAATCCTATAAACCCTTGTTAATTATGGCTTCACTCTTACTATTTAAAAGCCATTTAACAAGTTGTTTCTAAATAATAACGGAAATCTTATTAATGTTCGGCTTATAAACGTCACATTTAAATCAAGAACTATGCATTTATTGTTTCATAAAAGTGTAGAGTTCATTAGTTGTTAAAACAATTCCCTAACTAACTAAACTCCAACTTAAGGAGCTTAAATTCGATTAATATTTTTTAAAACTCTATATAAGACTCCTGAGATTGTGCTTCACCTTATAAATTCATTTTCCCCTCCTCTTAATTTACTTCTTCATCAATTCTTCCGTTCACAAAGTGCTCTTTGAAGTACACACCTCTTTTTTTCTTATTAAATTACCTGTCAACCCATTGCGACATCTTGTATTTTCCTTGGGAATTTACCCCGACTGCAGCATCATTTCACCTTTTTCCTGTTGTTCGCCAGCGCATTGATTTTAATAGTCTCCAAATAAGGAGAAAGGAGTTCATTGTGCCACGTCGATTGGCTGCCTGACTGTCGACTGCTCATATCGATAACCAAACACAAACAGAGAGAGGTAGAGCCTTGGAGGGAGGAGCCATTCAATTTTTATTAAATAACTTCATGCATGGCAAATGCTGTGCTGCGAACGGATTCGAAGCTCTAGTCGGGTTGTGGCTGAGGCTGAGGATGAGGATGAGGACGTGAATCCTGCTGTCCTCCTGTCGCTGCTCGATGGCTCTGTCAATAGCAGCAGCCGGCGGAGCATCTGGATGGCTGAAGTGGTTCCAGCCAGAAGGTTGGATTTTTATTGATACGCCTCGGATGCGAGGCTCCAAATCGCATATTATCGCATATAGTGGCACATCGTCTATGGCTCGGTGTGTGTGTATGCTGGGCGTATCCGGCCATGTCCTGCGCCTGCACTGATCATTAATCTTTGCAAGCTGCCAACGTGCTCGCCTTTTTCGGACCTCAATTGCCATGGCGGCCGACGTGGATGGAAAGCGGAGTGTGTGAGTCTGTGTGTGCATTAAATGGCGGATGAAGTCCATTAGAAAACTATTGAAGCACATTTTGTCGATTGCAGTCGGCCAGAGCCAAACTCCATATCCTGGCCGTGCGGCAGGATGTGGCAGCTGGCGCAATTGAATGCAGTTCTCGGCTCTCTCGACTCCCCTTGACCTCTTCAACAGTCTCGAAAAAAATTGAAAGGGGAAAAAGATTTAAAGCAAGCTACAAGAGCTGGACTTTCAATTAACTATCGAGAGAGAACTGCAATTTGTTTGGCCTAAACGAGGCATCCTTGTATCGAGAGCCAATTTAATGCACGCCATCCATCGAGTATTGCTTCTTTTATATTTCAAATTGTCAAAAATAAAAAAGATGAGAAAGTCGTATTGAAGTAGACCAGACCAGATGACAGAATGGCCAAAAATAGTGCACAACATTAAAGAATATATATATATTTTTAAACAAACTATTTTTAAACTGTCCCAAAACGTATTCCACATAAATTCACAAATATTATACAGACAAAAACATTCAAAGATTTATGTTTAGATAATGTATGAAAGCAAAAATGAGACAGGCCATAAATATTTAGATACAAATTTGTTTGTCAGCGGATGACAAATCTGTAATGAATGATTTCTGCTTAAAACATTTAGAAAATGTGACTTTAATGGGTTTATTTCCCATTTTCTATATATTTTCCATAAATTTCTATATATTTCTTCTGCTAATTATTACCTTTTCTTTGAACCAACAATTATTTATGACCATATTCAACCTCGATTCCTTTTGAGCCATCTTTTTCCCTTCAAACATTTGCTAGTAAACAAATTATTTCATATTTAATTAGCTCAAACTGAGCTTCCGAATAAAAAGAAGAAATAACGCAAACAAAAATAGGAAATAAATAAAAAGCGAAAAAAGGGACGAGATGCTCAACCGCAAATAAAGTTCTTTGAGCAAAATAAATATAATGCAATTTAATATGAAAGAAATGGTGGGCGTGGCATACATCAACAAATTACGCTTCAGCTCTTTTTCCACTTGCCTATGTATTTCCTTTTTTTTTTTTCTTCCTTCTCATTTTTGCCCTTTTGGCTGCTTTTGTTGGCATTTTGCTTAATTATCCACATGAAAAGTCCTTCACAAATTCCACGGGGGCAACGCGAGAAGGAAGAAAGCGGAAAGAGCGTAAAATGAAATTACATTAACAGCGGAATAAAAGTGGAAATATGTTAGAAATGCGAAAGCGGTCCAGAAGTGAGCGTCAAGTGCCAAAATGAAGCCAACTTTGAAGAGATTTTTCGCCACGACGAGTCAACGGGTATAGAGTTTCTGTTGGCCAAAAGGAAAAAGGCAGAAGCGCGAATTCCAGTGGGCAGATTGAGCATTTGAAAGTGGCTATAACAAAAGTTGAATGGTCTTTCGAGTTTATGGTGCAAGCACGTTGGTTAAAGTTGGATAATTCAGTAGAGTATCAACCAGATGTGTGATTTTATTGGATTTTTTATATGGAAATCGATGGCTTTCAATGAAGAGGAACTATCATTATACTGGGTAGATATTTTAATATTACAAAAAGTGGTTTGTTTTTGATACAAGAAAATAACAAAGTTCCTAAAGTTTCCTTGACTAATTTCCATACATATTCAAGTAAGAACTGTGTTTCTTATTTTGTTAAAGTAATAATAATAATAAATTGAATTCCCCTAAATACTTGCGGGCAATTAATTTCGGTCGTTAGCAGCAGACCCTGCCAACAAACGACCTGACATGAATGGCGCGAACCTTCGCTGACCCGCGTTTTCTGGCATTTCACTTCCAAGTTCAAATGCAAACTCTGCTGCCCACAAAGATCCATCGAGAAAGGTTCAAATAACCCAACAGAAAACAGAGTCTTTGGTACTTATTTAGAAATACTTCTTCGTCGGCTTTTTTCCCCCATCGACAAGAGTATTTATTTTCATTTTTATTTGCGTTAAGCTCTTTTTTGGGGTTTTCCCTTTATGCAGTTCATTTGGCAACCGAAGAGGGGCTACAAAATAAATGGCAAACAAGATCCAAAAAAATGTAATTAAATCAAATATATATACGTAGTAAATATGTGTGAATGTGCGAGGGAAGCTGGCTTTTTAATTTGATTATATGTTTGCTCTTCTGTTCGTATTTTTTGTATTTTTTTTATGTATTTACTTGTTGGCATATGGTTTTTGTTGTTTTGAGAAGGCAAAAGACAAACGTGGCCGAGAGTCTGTCGGGAGTGGTGAACAAAAAAAAACCCGTAAACTGGAGCGAGTGTAAATTCAATTAAAAAACGCTTTTCAAATATTCATTAGTCGAGGGGTGGCGGGTGGCGGTGGGTTGTGGAGTTCAGGATGCAGGGACAAGTTGGTTAATTAGCGCCTGGAAGTATGCTGCGGTTTCCGCCGCTTGTCTCTTTTTTTGAGAAGCAAAAACGCCACTTGTACGCCTGCTTGCATAATAATAATAATAATCATGTCACAAGAAAAACATGGCATGCAGCCTTTACACAGTAGGCAAATTAATATATACTTTATTTTACTGGAGAAGTATTTAAAATTTAATTATTTCGTAGCCAAGAGATTTCCTAGACATATTAAATCACTTAATAGGAGGTCTAAAAGTATGCAACATTTTCTAAATTCTACGTTTTAAATAAAGTTTCCCTTTAATATTAGAAATGTTGTTAAATCTTTGAAGATTTTGAATCTCTGGAAATACTGGCATTCCTTATAAGATCTAGAATTATGAAAACTCCAGAAAAGGTGCCAAAAAGTATGCTCTAAAAAATGGAACATATTTTCTTGAACAGGACAAAAAGCTGTAATTATTTTAAAGGTTTCCTTTGCTGATATATTCAATATTCAAAGATGCGAAACTGATGAACCATTTCACACCATATATTTTTTCTCAATGCAGCATTCTTTTCCCCCTCCACCTCAACCCTCATAAGTATGCTTTTTGTGTGAAAAAGAAAAAGTTCTAGCTTCCAAAAAAAGCGCTGGAAAAGCGTGGAAATTTGATTGTTGTTGCCGGCTGCGGCGGCGGCGGCGTCAGCGACTGCTGCTGTGGCATGATGAAGTGTCATGAAATTTAATCAATTTATTTGAAACGTGAGCGGATTCGCCGGCACTTTGGCCCTGTTTTTGCTGTTGGCATTGTTGGGCAATAAATAACATCAGCGTCGTCGTTTGCTGTCGGTAGGTCGGGCGGTCGCTCAACTAAAAATTGTAACAGAGCAAAAGTGCCAAAGTAAATAACAAACAATGAAAATGCAATAACAACAGAAACAGCGGCGCGAAATGGGGAAACAAAGGCAAAGCCAGGGAGCGAGAACGGGAACCCAGGAAGTGAGTAGAAATATCGCAAATAAAGTTTCATTGTTTAGCAAGCGGGAATAACCACACGCCACACACAGATACTCAACCGCAAACACACACAGCCAAACACATGACGTGACGCTTCTTGGGGGCTAACAAATATATATTTTTTGAAGTGCCAAAAAGAGGAGAAGCGAAAGGGAAATAAAGTTTACATTTTGAGAAACGAAGTTTGGATGAGCTTGCATGGGGACATTACTAAGCTGGATTTTTCCTTATAGCGATTTTCGCCTGGCAAAACAACATTGTAGGATTCCTCATGGTTAGTAAGTCCGTGCCTGTAGCAGGGTTTATCTTTATACTCGCAATAAGCTCTTAAATTAAAACTCAAAACAAAGGAGCTGCTGCTGGTCTTGCAACTAGTAATCTGCAACAGCGGATAAGTAGCTGAGAGAAAAACACAATTAAATCCGGCTCGAAGGACCACTAAACGAGCGGTTTGCAAACGCAAAAGTCCCATACTGTTTAAAGCAAGCGAAAAATTATACAAAACATTTTTACAAACTAATGTCTGGTTATGCCATAAGCTCTGGATTATTCTTATAATGAAGGTAACCTTTTTTTTTTGCAATACTTTTTGCCTTTCCTATCAGGAATTTGTTATAGAAAACGCTCACAGCCCAGGCACTACTAAATGTTTCATTATTCAGCTCCAAGATCTGGAAAGAAAAGGCATAACACCTCTTGGTTCTTTGGAAAGCGGAATCCTTTAGAAACTCCTTCGCCAAAGCACGTACGCAGAACAGAAGAGGCTGCCCTTTCCTATTGCTCTATCTCTCCTATCCATTTTGCCCCTCAAAAAAACACCCATTTGTCAGGGTCTTCTCCATGGGGTTATGCTACCGTTCGTATCCACACCATCCTCAAGCCTTGCTCCGCTGGCTTCTCTTCAGAGAACGTTTTGTGCCATTATTGCTGGCATAACTCCGGAGTGCGGAACACACACAGTGGGGAAAAGCCGAAAAGGATGGAAGGACGAACGTTTATAAATTTATTGTTTTCTACGACGCGTGTACTCAAGTGTTGCTGCGTGTTTTTGGCAACAAATTTGTTCAACAACAAACGCCGGGAAATTCCAGGGGGCAATTCCCCGCCCAACCCTCGGCCGAAAATGCTCGGCGAAAAGCCCATTCAACTCGTTGCGGTGACGCATTTTATCATAATTACATTAACACACGCCCCTTAGCCGCCTCAGCCTCCTCCCGCCCCTTCTGCTTTTCACGCCCATAAATTTAAAACAGATCCCCGAAAGTAGGCAAAAGCCGGGCCAAAATCTTTAAAACCAACTTCAAGCCGAAACTTTGGCATGAGCATGAAAATAATGGAAAAAACAAACATAAATAAATGCACTGCAGAGCGGAGGCAACAACACTTGCAACAAGAAAAACAACAACAACAACAATGTTGGTATGCGTGTTTTCCTGTAGTGCCTGTTGTTGTTGTTGTTATTCTTGTTGTTGTTGGTGGAGAAGTGCACACATGACATATTATTTCAACTATGTAAGGTTGTGTGGTGTTGCCGAGTGTGCGTGTGCGAAGGAACTCGGTAAAATAATGAGAGTATTGGACGTTGTGTGCGAAAAAAGGTTAAGGAATATTTGTACTAATAACTTTATGCAGTCACAAATTTATACGAAATTATTAGGGAATTCTTGAAATAATTTTGTTATTTCATTTGTTATTTATTGAGTCTAATTTGGTTTTAAATATGGGATGTTTTAAGACTTTAAATTATTATTATTATTACTTCTAAATTTAACTCAAATAAATACAAAATTTAATTTAAATAAAAACATAAAAAATCATAAATGAAAGGATCTATAAATAAGTAGGTTATTTCCTTTATTTAAAACTTCTTTGGTAGCTTAAAATAAGTATTATAATTAATTGGTAATTGGTAATTGGTAGTACTCAAAAGGCTAAAAAGGCATAAATTGCCAAATAAAATGTCTACAAATTTCTATAATTGATTCAATGCCTTTAAATTATTTTTTACTAAATATAAGCACACTTTCTAGTATATTTAAATGACTTCTACTAGATATCGGCGTAGTTTATAAGCCTTGTTGGCCCGCCCAGTAGTTATGGTTATTCCTCTCAGCTTTCCCCATTTTGCTCAGCGAAAATTCATTTCGCGCCATATGCGCATTTAGCACGGACCCGAACCGCAAAACCAAGAGGCCGAGAGGCGAGTCCTTTCAAGTGAAAGGACCAACCAACACACACACACAGGCAGCACACAGCGCGCACACACACATATAGGCATAATTAAAAAACATTTTTGCCAACCAGAGGCCATCGCATATTTAGGCCAAACTTTATGCATTCTGGCCAGCCAGCACTTCCAACCGAATCCCTTCACTTCATCCATGACTCATTACAAAAACGGGATTAAAATTAAATGCGTTTAATTTTATTTTATTAACGTATGCGGAATTATAATCGCAAAATGAGACGCCAAGTATGTGAGGATGAGTGGTTAAATTGTTTGGTGGCTTTGGTGGTTTCGCCCCCCGAACTCATCCCCTTCGAACTGAGCTCCTTCGCCCTTTTTGGGTGGCACTCAATTGAGTGCAATTGAATTATAATTTGTTCAGAGTGCCCGGAATGAGGTTTGGTTTCGGTTTTTTTTCTCTTTTTTTTTGTACGAGTGAATGCCCAAAGTTAAGAACTAAAAGATTTTTGTGGGAACTCGTTATGCGGCTGCAAAAGTCGGGGAATGTTTTGGGAGTGCTAATTGAGTTGAAGTGGGTAACGTTTCGAAACGAAAATGAATATAAATTGGTTATAAACTTCTTTTAATATGGGAAATACTATTTTGAACGTTGTTGAACCTTATGGAATATATATTCCAATACTAAACTTGCTAATTATTCCTGTAAAAGTATGTTTATTTATAATATAATCAAGGTAAAAAAGCAATGCTCTTTGAAAGCTGCCTGTAATTATATACATAGCTAACGTTGTTAAACCTTTTAGAATTATATATCAACTTAAAAGAATACCAAACTTGATAATTATTTCAATGGAAGTAAGTTTCTTTATATTAAAACTATATATTAAGTAAAAAAGCTATCCTCTTTGTAAGCTGCTTGTAAATATATAGATCTTTAACGTTGAAGCACTACGGTCAGTACACTTAAGTGGGGCCTTGCGTCATCAAGCACGTGCTGGTTAGGGTTAAGTGTTAGTGGGCTCGATAGGAGATAAGTATAGGTAAAGTTTGCGAGGAAATTGAGTACTGGAGAGCTGTCTGAATGTTTGTGTTGGTTAAGATTCATATTTTTAGTTTAGAGGTTATTGAGGTTATTGGGTACACCTATCGTTATAATTTGCACATAGCTAATATTTAGTCACAAACAAACACTAAATATTAAATAAATTCCGTTTTATATCCAATAATTTTATGAGGTTAATTCTCAGAAACAATTCGAATTCATCCATCGTTTTCGGTTAAATAAATTTGAGGGATTCTATCTTTGTTTTCTCCGTTTTGTTATCTATTTATCGCCAAATCATTTTGTGCAGTTAATTTGACGCAGTTCGCTTGGCAGCCAAACGAAACATTGAACATAAAAATTATTTATGGTCATCAAGTTGCTTTGTTGCCGTTTTATTGACTTTTATTTGGCACCCAAACACGCACACTTGGCTGACCTTAAGCCTGAGTAAGAGACGAAAGGCAGCCCAACAACAAAAAAATAAACCCTGGAATCTGCATAAAGTGCCAACTAATGTCACTTAGTGGATGTCTGAGGGGAGGCTACTTGGCAGCTTTGAAATTCGAGGCAATTTAGAAACAGTTTTTAAATTGCTCGCGGCTGTCGCTAAATTCTGAAATGAGATGGACGCGGAATTCCAGTGCGATAACCTCGCAGCGTCGAGTTCATTGATAATGAGTCTCTTCCAAGGAAATGGCCAGGGAAGGAGGAGCGGAGGAGTAGGCCAGATTATGGCGGATAGTATTTCACACGTTCTGAGGGTACGAATGGCAGCCAACCATCCCTCATTTTGGCCGGTTCGGCACGTGCCGTCAATAAAGCTGCAAATCGCATAAACTGTTCGAGCCGCTTACACGTCATAAGTAGAGAGTACTTGGTCGAGGTTCCCCCCCGATAAGGTTACTCGGAAACTGGGAACGCGAACGGAAAGCAACGCTCCCTTCCTTCATCTCCCCCTATACTAGCCTGGTTATTGGCATCTTTAAGGGTCTGGGCCCGAAGCCCATAATCAATTCCACTCGTCGGCATAGATTTTTAGTAAGGGGCATCTCTTCAAGGCATGTATTTTATAATATTTTACTCTGGTTTATGTGAAACATTTATAGAATGCTGCTGGAATTTTAAAAGTTCTTCCAAGCAGCCTTGTTGGATATTTTTGAAAATATAATAATTCTATATTTGCTGAATTTATGGTTTCAGGTGGTGCTTAAGCATTTACAGAATGTGTAGAGAATTTTAAAAGAGCCTAAAAATACATACAAAATGGTCAGCAAACATTTAAGGGAAAATAAATGGAATATTTACAAAAGCAAAGAGCAAAATCAGAGGGATTTTCAAGGTATTTTAAATCATATTTCATCGAAATTATAAACTGTATATACTTATCAACACAACCAATTAATGGTGATATTTTTTCCATGCCAAGAATTAACATGGAAATTGCAGGCAAATTAATTGAATAATAATAATTGCATCAATATTAATTATCAAAATGGTTGGCTAATTACCTCTTTAAAAATGCATTTTCAAATAACGAAATTGCATTGACGAGAAGGCAATGACTGAATTACAATGGCTTACTACTTGACCATAAATAAACCAGAACACTTCTCTTGCACTTGGCAATTTTCTCTGTAACTCAGATTTTCTTCTTTCATTCCCTTTATTTGCCATAATTCAGAAGGTACCTTGCAATTTACTTGGTTTTTGATTAGATTTTGCACTTACCGAAAAAAATTTCCCCAAGGCCGTGCGGATTTGCTCCCCAAACGAATTTTGATGTTGTGGAAAATTAATTAGGTTTAAAGCTCGGACTGTGAAGCTTATTTTGAACTCACCCAGCAAAGGCGGATCGAATCGAATCCTCATCGCAGCGAAATAAAACCGAATGCGAACCGCAACGAATTGATTTGAGCGATTTGTGGGTTAGTCCATGTCCATGGAAAAGTGGCAGCAAAAAATGTTTGCCAGCAAAATGCAATTGCAATTTGGACAGGGCCAACTACGCATGCTGTGCCACAACGTTAACGTCCAGCGTTCAACGTAGAACATTCAACATGCAACCGACATACAAATCCACATCGACATCCACGGCCAAATCCCTAACCAAATGAAACTCAAAGCAAACTAAACCAGCAGAAGCTAAAGCCAACTACATCCCTTGGAGCAATGGATGGACATGTGCAGCGAATTTCAAATATCCAAAAGTTCACTCTTCAAAAACTAGCAAGTCAGGGATCATGTTCCGATATGATTTTGGAAAGATATACTTTATCTATGAGTTATTTTTTATACTTTTTAATACAAGTCCTTTAAATTATATTTAATTGTGAGTCAAGTATGCATGAAAGTATTTCTTAAAAAAATATTTAAAAGGTTTCAAACTGATTTTCCAAATGTTAAACAGGCACTTTTTGTCTTTAATACCTTTTTACACTTATAAAATAAAGGTTTTCAAGTTTAAATACAGTTTTATATGTTTCTTTCAGTGCTCTGATATAGTCATATATAGATGTTGGCTTTTAGTCAATCAAAAAAGCTTTGCAGAACACAGCAAGCTAACCCAACCCGATGCAGCACAAGTTGGGGTAAAAGTAATAATAAATAATTGCCAATGCCAAGTGAGTTGCAAATGTCCTCGTCGCTTTCTTTCTCTCTCTCTCTCTCATTCTCGCTCTGCTAATTGGAGGAAACCAAATTATGAGCACAACTTGCCGGGTCCTTCGAGGTGAATTGCTTGCCGGCAGCAGGGTGAAGTTTTTCCTCTAATTGCGGAAAGTCACTCATAAAAACCCCCATCAAGTTTCTGTTAAGCGGCGAGCAATTGTCACAAAAAGCAACGCAAACTTATAGATACAGGATATGTGTGTGTGTATGTATATAGTATATATTTTTGCCGAAAGCATATGAGCTTCGCACACCATCAAGGGCAATATGAAAGGTTAATAAAAACGAAGCCAAAGAACGTGCGAAACGAAGACGTTGGCACCTGGGAAAAGGTTACACTTGGCTCATTCATTCGCTTGGGTGTAAAAAACTTTTGCAAGTTGATTTTGTTTTCCCCTGGGAATCCCCACAGAAATTGCTGTTTGTTGTGCTGTTTCCGACTTATTAGATATTTTAGAGGGGAACTTAAAGGGGATTCCCCGAAGGTTATTTCTATGCATTTCTTATATAAAAATAAGTATTAATTGAACTATGATTTCTGGATTAAATTCATTTTCATTCTGTCGAAATTCAGAAAGATGTCAAGACTCTCACACAATGTATTAAAAAGTTTTTAATTAAGCGCTGAGCTGAGAAACTCAAACATTTGCGTTGGCTTTGGCAGACTCTATCGATTAGCCATAGCTTAACTTTATTAACGTTAATGATTGATAATGGTCAAGTTTTTGTTTTTTGTCTAGCCATATTGATGATCTCAGTGGAACCTGTTTACGGCATCGATTATACTTGTATATCCCCAAATTTCACAAAATTTCAAGCCAAAGCGAAAGCTTAGAAACCAGAGAGTCCCAATGAAGAATGTCAAATGCAGACTCCCAAACCGCAGATTAACTCTGACCCCCAGAAACACACACTTTCCCTTTTTTTCTCTTTGCCATTCACACCTCCCCACCCCTTTCGTTGGCATTTTCCCACCCTTTTCGCTTATATTTTTCCCTCACTTTTCCCTACTTTTCCTGCAATTCTCACACACGACGAAGTACGGACAAGAGCCAGCAGCAATTAAACGGGGAAAGAAAACTTTTCCAGCAGTTTTCGCAGGGAAGTGAACTTCACAAAGGATGTCCAGGCGACGGGGTATGTAAATGTGGGTGGTTGTGGGGGGTTTTGGGTGGTTTTCGAGCATAGGCGGCCTTGGGATATGTAGCCAGTTTGATAAGGCTTCTTTCCGTCTGTGCAGCTCGACATTATTAGTACAGAAAGAAGAACAAATTTTGAAATTCGTGTATAAATGAATTTATAATCTTTTGTATACGAATAGTTGTATTACTCATATATTATTGATGATAGAATAGAGAAATAAACAAATTCGGGCATCATTGAAATATGGAAACAACTTTTGAAAGGTTTCAAAATGCATTCTCTATATTATGCGATTTTCTAAAGCCTACAGAATGTTTCTAAAACATTATCTAGCTTTATTTACAATTTCTTTAAATACATAATTCAAATTCAAGGTTGAAAAATATATATTTTAAAGTATTTTTTAAAGTTCTCTGAGCCTTTCTTTCCACTGTGTTGCTGGTTTGGACGCATAATTGTAAAGTGGCCCGGCCTGTGTCGTTCCTTTCGCTTTTAATTGTTTGTGCAAAGTGAAGGAGAGGGTTGGTTGGGGATTTAAGCCAGCCCCTCTCATCCTGTGCGTGTATGTGTTGTTAACAACTTTAACATCACTTTTGCGTAGCCTCGAACATATCCATCGTACTCAGAGCCATGTTGGGGTGTTTGTTGATTTTTCAGTTGCTGCTATCGTTTCCCTCAGTAGATGTTTTTACTGGAACACTTTAGCAATGCCACAAAAGATAAACCATTTGGAGTATATTCAACACAAGGAGTGCCAGTTGAGTTTAAAAATGTACAAGGTTAAATTGTGGGTAAATTCATATGTGTTTTGTTGTTTTTATCGCACCTTTTGCCTATCTAATTAGCAATCAAAAGTCTCGGAATCGTCATATTTATCTGAGAGACAGAGAAACTCATAATTTACATGTCCCAGTTTCAAACACATTAAACAATGGAATTGGGAACAGTCTATCATGTTTGCTTATTCATAACTGATAGATAGATATCATACCCCCTTTGAATATCTGTTTAATTCAGACATTCTTTAAATCTTTTCAATATAAACTTTTATCTCTTCTCTTTCCCCATGGAAATCTTAAAGGTGAATCTTTTTGTTTTCTGGTTTTATTTCATTTTATTTCCCAAGTGGCTTTGGTGATATGTGTATCTTTAGTTTTTAAGTGCCACTCCACTTCCTTGTACAATATTAATTGCCAGCGTGTTAATTGCTGTTGGCCGGGCACTTAGCTTAATGAAATGTGTCCCCATGGAATTTCCATAGATATATATTAGAAGTTGTTCCTTTTGCCTCACTATCGAAGCATCGTCGAGGGCGAAAATCAATTTTAAATTAGGACACAATGAGCTCATGTCTCCACGTGGATACCAGGTGAGAGATATGGAGGAGTCTCAACCTTAAACAGCCAAGCTACCCACACATACACACTATAGCAGGGCAAAGGTCAGGCGACAGAGAGCTTCAAATGCACAGGGAAAAAGGCTCTGCAGAAGTTATAGGGATACAAATAAAATAAAGAATTTTGCAGGAGGTTTTAATTGATCTAATAATGAGCCATGTTTTTATGATTTATTAATGTATTTATCTTTAACTAATTAATTCGGAATACTAAGTTCGATTACATTCTAAAAGAGGTTTATTATTTCTTAATCTCTCTCGATTATTATATTTTCCCTCTAGCTTTTCTTAATGAAAATATCTATATTTTTCGCCGTGTCCCGATGTCAGCTATTGAATCGAGTTACATGTCAAAGGAAGCGTCATCCTAGTCCTTGTTGTTGCTATTGTTGTTGTTGTTGTGGGCGGCACAAAGCGAGTAAACAACAATAAAGCGAAGACAAACAAAAGAGTAGCAGTGGCAGGCAGCAGCAAAAAAAAGGTAACTAACACACACCGAAGGGACAAGGCCCACAAGCAGGAGCAACTTGGAATATGGAAGGACATGACGAATGACGCGTTGCTAGACAATTTTTCAATTTGAATGGAACGACTCTTCTAAACAACCAGCAGCAAAGGCAGCCAACAAAAAAAATGTCTAGGCTTCGAAACTCGAAATAGTGAAACGTTTCGGATTTCGATTGGGTTTTCGCCTTTGCTCCGACGGCCCTTGCCTGTGCTTTTTCATTTTTGTTTTTTTTTTTTTTTTTTTTCGGGGGCGAACAGAAGAATTGGCATCGATAGATGCAACCTGCAATTTGCCGCCTGACTAAGCCAGACATCGGGTTCAAATGGAGGTTAGTCCAGTTGGTGGCGAAATTAAAGAGTACCCTATACCCCATTTGGAAGTGTTTTGGCATTCTAGTTTCTGGAAAATCTTTTCTATATTGGCGCTGAAATAACACCCCTCCTTCGTTTTTTATTGACTGCCTCTGACGCCCCCTCTAAAATATTAAGAATTTATAACTTGCATTAAATATTCTGTTTAGTGCCCTGACAGTTGCTTTTATATAAATTACTTTTGCCCACATCAAACGCTCTAAAGTCGCAACTTGCTTCACTGAATCCCAGTTTCGCTTTAACGATTACATCCTCCGGATATATGAGATTAATTCTCTAACCACATTCCCAGCTTGGCAAAAGAGTTATTTCGTTCGTTTTTGGAGGTTCTTACTTTACTTTATTTACTTTCCTTTGTCTGAATATATTTCCATATTTTTATACTGAATCTAAAACCCTATAAGTTAGGTATTCCATTAGAAAACTCAATTGATAAAAGGATATTATTGTATTTGGAGTTTCGTATAATTAAATTCCTTTTTATGAGATACTAAAAGAGGTATTTATGTTGTTATTTAGTGAATAAATATCACATTAACCCATTTCTGACGCCCTAAGGCTATAAAAGTTTACAAACTACAACAAATATATGACATTTTTATATAGAAAACAATCTACGAAAGGTCACCTGATTAAGCTTGACATTTACCCATGAAAAACAACATAAATAAAAATACTGATTATTATTAAAAATATATAAATATTATTAATATATAATTCTTCCATTTAATAACCTAATTTACCTTCTAAATATCCCCTACAAATTAATTTTAAAGCGTTCTAATTAGGTAATTAATTAAATGTAATAATAAATTTCCATTTTAAACTCACCGTTTGCCCTTGAAGGCCAGCAGATACTTTTTGTTGGCGGGAAAATTGTTGGACTGCACGGATCCGGTGGCTCCGGCTCGCAGCGGGAATTGTTTGTGGAAGAGCGGAATGCTGACATCAAAGCCATGCCTCAGCTGAAGCACACCCATGCTGGCCTTGGCCAGGATCGCCTCGCCCGCATCGAAACCCAGCGAGTTTTCCGCATAGTCCGGCCAGGTGCCCGAATACAGATTAAAGATGATATGATTCCGACCGTTGTTCCAATGCGGCAACCGAGCCAGTCTCGAGGGCACGTTGCGCACATAGTCGTCGGAGAGCAAGTCCCGATCCAGGGTATCGATGCCCAGGACAAAGAGACAGGCGGCTGTGGGATCGCTGGTGTGATACCTCGATTCCTGAATGGCAGTGAGAATCTTCTGGTAATTGGCGGAGCTGGGAGGAGCCGCTCCCAGGGAGTTCAGCGGCTCCGGTGGATAAACGTAGACCAAGAAGCGATCGTAGCAGCGCGTAAAATCGAAGCAGGTCTCCATGCGGCAGTCGTATCTTCGGGTGCTGGATTTGGGTATATCCTCCAGATTCCGGGACTGATTGGCCTGCAGCTTCTGCAGCTCCTCCAGTTCCAGCGTGCTGAGGAATCCCGGCAACTCTTCATGGGGTTGTACGCCGCCATCTTTGGCGGACTCGTGTTGGGCTCTACGGGGTCGCAATGGCGATACTTTCAGCCTGTAGCCCCCGAAGTAGGCGTAGGCCAAAAAAGCGCAGGATACAAAGACCAGTATGTAACGCTTTTTGGCCTGCATTTTGTTTGGTTTTTACTGCAGCTTTTAGATCCACAATAATGGCTGATTTCTGGATGCTAGTTCCGGTATTTTTAACAGAAGATTTTTAACTTGGGTAAGCGGAACTCCTTCTATTTAATGGTTAAATAGCTTCACTTTAGTTTATTATGATGTTTTTCCTATATTTATGTTATTTAGGAAACTTTTTACTCTGATTTAACCCGTTTGGGTTATTAATTAATTATTATTATGGTTTTTTCGGGTATTTATTTTATTAATTGCTGACTTTTGGATTAAATTTTGATATTTACTTTAGGAAATTATTTATTATTGCTGGGTTTTTAGGGTCTTTTATTTGATATTTATATGAGTTATTATATTTTACAATTATTTATTTTGTTAATAGCTGCCCTTCTTGGCTTTTCTTACTTTCTTCTTATTATTATTATTTTTATTGTAATTTTTTTGGGGAATCTTATTTTTTTTGGAGGCTGCTACTGTGTGAGTGCGAGAGCGGGCGTGCTTGCGTATGTGTGCAGGCGGGGGTTCCAACAACAACAACCAACAACAACAATGCACGATTTACACTAGTTGTCGCTCATGTTGTGGACGTTTTTTTGAGTTAGTTAATCGACATGAATGTTGTTATTAACTTAAGCACTTGCACTGCCCGAATTTCGTTCATAATCTCTTTTATTTTTATGATTTCTCGTTTCCTGGCGCGTTTACACACACAGACACATCTACGAACCGTTTTGTTTAGCGAGGGTGGCGCGGGGGAGCGGTCGCGGTCGCGGGCGGTGGGACTGATGGGGATCCGGATCCTCGCACGCCGCGCGGTATAACATTGCGCACGCACAGTCACCGCACTCGTTTCACTTAATTTTCATCGTATTTACTAATTTGTTTTGCCTCTTTACACTAAAGAAACATTAAACAAACACACACAAAACATTTCTAGCTTCTAAAAATCAGACGGCGTTCGCGAGTTGAGCAACACTGACCGCGCGACATTGTCCAGCACTGCAAAGAGAGCGACGATTGAGAGCGAGAATGAGAGAGCGGCTCGCAGGGTTGCCAGCGACGGCAAAGTGCGTTACTGTTCAAATTTTAAACAATTTGTATGCAGTTTAATTTATTTTAAGTTTATAGAATCCACGGCAGTTTTTAGTTACTTTTAATATGACTTATTAAATTACGTTTATTTCTCCTTTCGATTGGCAGTATTAACCTTTAAGGTATTTTCTATGTTTACAGCACTTTGCTGACTTTGATAAGAAGTAAAGCGTACTAAAATTCTCGCAAAAATGCGCGTCTTGGCGTTCTGATAGCTCGACGTGTACTGGCAAACTTATCACAGGACATTTTCGACACGAACTCCGCTGGAAAACTCGTTAACCTTACTGGAAAATTCAAGCATGCGCTGTTATCGCGCGCATGGTTCCTGCTCTTTGAAAGGTGGCAACGCTGGCGCAACAGCTGATTATTTTTGCAAATTCAAATTTGAAATGTTTTTTTTTTTTGTGATAATGCCTTTATTGCTGGGGAGCTTAGAGTTTTGGGGTGGTAATTGACGTCCCCCGGGCTTAATATGTTTACGAAATGTAATTACCACTACAATATCAGCCGAGCACACGGCTGCATTGCAATAATTATTGTTGTTTGGTTTGAAATTAATTACATTTTCGGCTGCCGCACTCACTCACATCTCACGTTTGTTGCATTTCCGATGTCACCCAAAGGTATTTCATTTATGGCCTTATTAATTATTTGCAAAACTAATTACAGCCGGCGAATAATGGTATGTGTTTCGCATTTAGAGAAAAGTGATTTGGTGTATTTATTTATGAACAATTATGATAGGTATAAAAAAAACCATATAATAATTAGCTTTAAATATTGATTCAAATAGAAAAACATGTAGAATTTCCTTCGAGGATATTAGGAACTTTTTCAATATAAAAGAAACTTTTAATGTGTAATAAATGATTCATTTTAATTTGGTCAGAATTTAACCATTTAATTTCTGTTTTTTCCCCCATTTATCTTTTTCCCCAAAATGCGTGTAATTGTTTATACAAACTTTATATAAAATAAACTGTTTTTGTGGAGTGGACATTTTCGCATCCGCATTCGCATCCTTGCTTCCGGTTTTTCGCTTTTTTGGCTACGCGCGCAATTTCCCGTTACAAACGCGTTTAGGCTGGAATTTCAATTATGCACAGGAATCCCGCTTCGCCGTCCCCCTGTCCCCCTCCTTTCTCTTATCCCACGCCCCTTTGCTCTTCGCCTTCCTGTGCACTTCCTGCGCTGTGGCCGCAATTATGATGTCCTCGCCGAGATAGAAAGTCCGCCCCAAAATATGCTGAAAATATGCCAGGGAGCCGCAGCTGTAAGTTTTAATTTTCAAAGGGGGACCTCCCTTCATTTTTTTTCCACTCATCAGCTTTATAAGCAAAGTCAAGGATTTCCAGTCAAATCAAATGGGCAAAATGTCTAATAAATATAAGAAACACCGAGAAGAAAGAAGTTTAAACCTTTTCTTGTTCCAAATAAATTTGTTGATAGACCATGGTTGGGCACTGCATAACCAGGTAGGAGCTTAAACCACTCACAAAGTCATAAGGAAACCAAAGCTAGCATGCAAGGAGGTTCAAAGTGCAACAGAAACAAAGAGAAAAACATTTCAAGACAAAACAAATAGCACAACCCCAATCACGCCGCTCGTTTCTGGAGCTTCCTGTCTTTGAATTTAATGTTTTACTGGCAATCCAGTAACAGCTGGGCCACTGCCAAATGGAAATAGACTCCGCCGTGGGGGGCATAAAAACCCCAAAAATACGAATACGAAGACATTTTCTAATTTCGCAATAACTCAATACAGAAGGGGGACGAATTTAATTCAATTTGGCGTAAACTTTAACAGACCTAAGCTTCAGGATGCTCAAAAAAGCATTAGGTAAAAACGTCAGTGAAATACTGAAAAATGAAGACCTTAAACAAAATTAAAGTCAATTTAGATGCAGCCAAAAATATGCTTTTAGTTCTCTTTAATTAATGAAATATATTCATAATAAATTGCATTATTATTTATTACTATTTATTATTATTTATTTTTGCCTTAAATTGAAGCTCTCACCACCTAAACTAACCAAAATAAAATCCAACAAAGAGACTGCAATTAATTACTAAAATAACACAAAAAACCGAAAGCAAGCTAATTAATCGAATTAAAGCAATAAAAATAAGAACTAGAGCAAAAATAGCGTCGCTTAACGATCAATCACTTATCCAATTTCTCCTTTTTAGCGATAGAGCTTGACAAACACATGAACATACCTTTGCTCAATTAACTACACAGTCTAAGGATAATTTCTGTAGATTAAATTCTGGTAGCATTTCTCTTGAGGTCTCCATACAAGCACATTTCCATACAATATGCATACATCAGAGTGACATTCTGGCGACCTTGCACATCCTGGCGTGCAAATTGCTCGGTTTCCACCGGCGTTGCACACACGACCCACTTGATGGCCATGCATCTCGTTTCCGTTTCCGTTTCCGGCGTGCCTCTAATTAAGTGTCAGTCGTCCGTGCTCCATGATGTCCTCTGCCCACCGCTGTTCTCCTTCCCTGCCACATTTACCTTTCACTTTTTTGTGAGATTATTGGGTTCACCTCACTTTCCACTTTCTACTTTCTTCGTTCTTCGTTCTCTGCATTCTGTGTTCTTTTTTTATGCCAAATCACGAACAACGCCCCATTCAAAGTTAATCAATCATGCACATGCTGCATAATTTGACTTCCCAAAGGAGACTCTTAGGTGTCTGCCAGCTGGGGAGCCTGCGTGTCCTAGCTGTGTCTTCCTTTGCTTCGAGTGAAAACTTTGATGGATATTCTGGTCTGTTGCTGTTGCTGCTTTTTCTGCTGTTGCTCTTGTTCCTTTCGTGGTCTTGTTCCTTTCTCTGTACTCTGCTAATGAAACCATTTTCGATTTGGTCTGACCAGCGGTGCCCTCATTATATTTTCATATTTTGTGGGGAGTTTTAAGAACACAAAGAAGAATATTAATTATATTATACATATATTTATAAAGAATAAGAATACAAATATCAATTAAGATATGTATGTAAACTTGTTTATTCCATTATTTAAAATTGAATTTCAGAATAAAAAGAGAGAGAGAGTGGGAGAAAGAAAGATAAGGATGTACTATAACTAGTTCTCCTGTTTACAGAGTCACTCATTTATTTATCGATGTATCGATATATCGACATACCCCTATGTAATCAATCATGAAATACATCATATATTAGAGAAACTAACAGAAACAAGGAACACTTTTTCATGTTATAAGCAGTTTAATCTCATTGCTAAATATTTTTCGATATCAGAATAAAGATAAATAAAGCCTTACAATGTTCAGATTTAATTAATAAATAAAGAGACTTTCAATAACTAAAAAAAGGTACATATATACAATTTATAAACAAATAATAAATAAATCACAAGATTTTCCCCAGTGTCAAATGCACCAACTTCTCGCTACCGAAAGCCATCAAGTACACGACAATCAACTCACTCCGGTTAAAGTTTAAGTTCAGCTTCCCCTTCTTTATCATTATCGTTGGCGTCTTCATCAAAATGGTAACCGGCAAAAATAACAACTGAAACAGCGGCAACATAAATTCATTAGCCACAAGACAATGCAGTACCGGGTAGAATGGGGCTAGAGCTTTATTTCCGCCGCTTTAAGGACTCGCCGAAATTTATGACGTCACTTTTAGTTGCCACCTCCAGTTTATGGATGCTGAAGAGTGCCAGCCACAGTCTTGGCCAAAACTTTATTACACGTACTTTAACGAGCTGCTTGCTTGTCGGTGGCAAAGCCAAAATTAACTTGAGTGATAGGATAGATGTTCTGGGAAATTAAATTTCCATAATTTTTACGTTTATGAATCAGTCTTACTACAACATTTTATTGTTGAACATAGAAACTATCATTTCATCTCCTTATTCCCCTGTACCCTAACCATATTTCCAATATCTATATTATAATCAAATATATCCCAATAATACACCGAAAAGACTAGCTAATATTGTCCCTGGGGCATCCTTTGAGTATCCTCCCGTCTCACATACACACACAATGTCGCAACGATGTGGAAACCTCTTCGGCATTATCAAGTGGCCATATTATGTCCTGGTTTTGTCTTTTTACGACTCGGATGTGAACGATTATGGGTGCGGAGGTGTTAACCCATTCGGCGAATGGGGTCTCGTTCCAAAAATGCAATATCTATATGCACAAACACACGGCGACGGAGAGAGAGCAGATGCCATATCTTGTCAGATTTCCATGGCGGAGGTGAACATGACAGGCCGAACGTCGATGCCTGCAGGACGTGCCAAGGATAACGCCACACACACGCTCAGCCACTCACCCACACGCACACAGTCCGTAAGTTAGTATGACACGGTGGCCTTACAAGGGAAAAAATCTCTTAAATATCAGAAAAATAACACACAGACACGTGAACTAATTTCTATTTATTTAGTTGTGTATTTATATCCAAATTTAATTTTATAAACGTTAGAAAATAAATAATTATTATTATGAAATTACATTCCAATTTGTTAGTTCGTTTATATTTCTTTTTAATTCTTTTATTTTGATAAAGTTATGAAAAGATATTTTTTTATAAGAAGGCGAATATTAACTATGAACTATCCAGACACTTTTTCCAAAAGTTTAAACTATTTTTAACTTTGAAATATTGTTACAAATACATTTGTAAGCTTTAAATATTTGTTGATATTACAAATATTTTATAGTAAAATAATTCACAGTGTATTACCTGTATAACTCTCAGTACACCGTTCTGCTTTAAGCAGAGATGATTATTAAGCTGCCGCCTCTTAAGAGGGGGTAAGAGGATGGCGAAGGACAGTGCCTTGGTCAGTTTACAAATCCAATCAACGTTGCGTATACTTGATATGCAAACAGGAGCGAGGGAAACTTTCAACGCTGCTGCTCCTGCTGCTTGCCCTCGCTTTATTTCTGCTGCTATTGCTGCTTCAGCCAAATTAGTTTAGCAAACATCAAACGGGAGCAAAGCCAGCAAAAAAAGCAGCAAGAGCAGTCAGCCAATCAAAGCAACAAGCTTGAAATGAAGGAGAAAAGTGTTTGACTTTGGTTCTTAAAAAAAATAACGCATACGCCATGTGGCGGCACACAGGAAATAAACATGGACATGTGCGTGTGTCTGCGTGTCGGAATAATTCAATTTATTTGGCCAACGCAACAAAAAACAAAAATAAAAGCAAAAAAAGAAACAGTGAAGCAAATAAAAAGCAAAACGAACTCACGCAGCAGAAAGCAACATTTGTTGCGGAGTTTTGTCTCTGATTTATAAATATATATATTTCTTTTTTATATATACACATATTGATACATGTGTATGCATGAATGTGTGTTTGTGTATGGCAAACTCGCAATTTCAGTTTCAGTGAGCAAACAATATTTTGTGCATAATCCTTGAGCATTAGGATCTCTGCCGTTTTTCCTGCCAAGTGAGCCGGCAAATGTGTTATTTTATGCGTAACGCAATTTTGAGAGGCAATTTCACAAACTTTTACTGCACTTCCTGGCCGAGTTTTATTTTCCTTGTGTGCGCACCGTGCACTGATTTCAAGGTCGTCATTTTTACACGAATCTATACGCATTTATTGAGCCCCAAAAAACACCCCCAAACTTTCATAAATGTCTTTAAGCCACAGCAGCGGCGGCGCATTAAGTTTAATCTTCAGATTTTGCTCCGATTTCTGTTTGCCTCCTCAAAAGCTTATATATTATATATTAACCGCAAAATGATCAAACGAACGATTAGCCAGCCACACAAAATGCTCTCCCCTGGGGCGGAATTTATCCTTAAAGAGGAAAAAGGAAGTGCATGCACAGGATAATAATTTAAATTTCAATATAAATATTTGCTTTAATTGGTTGGCTTGCCTACATTTTAATTGAAATGAAAGCGAAAAACTGTTAATTAATGCGAATAAAAACGCCAGGAATTAGAGAGAATTATTTCCGGCTATTTTTGTATGTAAATTAACCGTGTTAACAAATATAAATCGTGCGCATTTAATGAATACGTCTGCTTAGATTTATCCGGCAAAGATATCGCAATTAATTTGTTTAAATCAAACGAGCGATTCAGCTCTTATGCTGCCTTTGTAGGTTAATTGTATTCAGTGTTAAATTTTAACAAGGAATTAACTGATAACATTCCACAATATTAACTTCTGCATAAATAAATCTGCTTCTGAATACAATCATGAATAACAAGAAAGAAATATGCAGTTAATGGTATTCGACTTTGAGATACCCAACACTCCAAGCGTTGTGCGGCAAAGTTAAAAAGCATATAGTTAAATCTATATATGCTTTATGTCAGTGGTACTCAAATCTTCCTACCAATACAGTGCTCGGTCTTGTCAGCATAGGATGGTAACAGAAATAAGAAAGTGCAACATTGTTTGTGTATAGCGCCGTTTGCTCGAAAACCTTAGCTTTGGGAGGTGCTGCGTGGATTAAAAAAAAAACCACTGTGACGCCTGTGCATAGGCGTGGGCACCTCTGTTCTAATGCTGTGATACTATCCAAGAATCCTCCTCTGCCTATTATACCCCTTAAACCCTATTGATACCTCATAAAATAATAATAATCTTCTTTTTCCACTGAAAATTTCATTGCATTTGTTGGCATTTATTTGTATAATTCCATTTATCTCTCGCACTCTCTCTCTCTCTCTGTGTTCTATTCAATTAAAGTCTGTGAATTGAATTACGTGGCTAAATACACAGAAAATCTAATCATAAATTTTGTGTAAATTTTCACAGGCACACAAATTCCACTCCCAACGATATCCTCAGCCCAGTCTCCATTCCAATCCCTTCTGGCCACATTCTGATACTCTTAGCCAGATAAACATTTGTCCTGGCCAAGTGAGTTCTGCTGGGACACTGTTGCTGCAACATATTGCATTTTAATGGGAATTTCGTTTTCATTGTCAACACTTTTGTGAATTATGAGGTCGGGGTCGGGTGCTGGAAAGTGTTGGCGTAAAGTAAACTAAAGTAAAGCGGCTAAAGGGACACCGGAGTCGTAAATTCAGGCTCGAGATTAGAGCTGCAGGAGATCCCAGCTACTGTTGGCTGTTGGCTCTTCATTCCTGCCAAACGAGAGAGATGCCAGTGGCAGGCAGGCAAGCAGGCAGGCAGCAGGACATTTGACACTTTTCTGGCTTAATGAGGCACGAAGCTTGGCATGGCTGCGGATCCATCTTCGGTCCCTGGATCCTTGTAGCTCCCTATTTCTCTATTGTCTTCTGGCCGCACATTTGCGGACGACGTGTGTCAACGCATTGTGCGGTGTAAATTGCTTGCTGCTATCAAGCATTCAACCTTCCAGAGCCCAGAGCCCAGAACCCAGTCCCGATCCCAGTAGCAGTGGCATTGCCGGTGCCAGCAATCACCCCTCATCTGGCTAACCAATGCAGCACTTGTGAGCCCGCATGTCGTCCCTTTTCATCTATTCCTCAACCCCTTGCAGCATTCGCCTTCGTCACCCCCTCCTCGTTCAACCTTTAGGAGCCATTCAAGCCGCCGCCCCTGCGTTGACAAGTTGTGTGCATAAATTGCAACTGCCTGGGCTTGTATACAAAACACGTGAAGGATGCGATGCTGCTGCTGCTGCTACTTCGAAATACTGAGCAAAAACTCTACCCAAGTTCCCAAATCAATTAAAAAAACAATGAATTGAATTAAGAATACTATGTATTTTGTTTTTGGGCAGCAGTTTACTTTTATTATTTATTTATTTTCTTACTAAATACATTTAACTAAATTTGTAAGAATCCATTTAATTTTCTCTTAGTGCCTTGGCTGTTGCAACTGCTCCTGACTATGCATGAGCCCTGAGTGTATCCTTGATGTTTCTGGATTTTATTTGCTGGCTTAATAAAGGCATCAGGCACCAAGTACCAAGAACCGAGTGCCAGGCCCAAAACCGGCCTCAAGTTTCAATGCCCCCAAATAAATGTGTGTGTGTGTGTGCTATGAGCTCGTACTTCCGGTTTGGGAATGTTGCATGATGCAGCTTAAATTGCTGCCACAATTACACATGTCTCGGTATCTGTGGCCCTGTGTCTGTCTGAGCCCAGTTTGCAGGGTCAATGCTGCCTGACAGCCGGCTCAGCTCTTCAACTTTAATGCGATTTTAAAGATGAGCACGCCGAGCATGAGAGCATTTTGGAAATGGGAAGCGCAATAATTGTGACACGATTGGAATATTAAAATAAAATATAATTAACTTATTTTGGTTAATTAAATTCTTATTAAATACTTGAAGAGCTGGAGAGGGACAATGAAATCATAGGTCCCCTTTACAGGCTCTCCAAAAATATACAAAAATGAAATCTTTAAAAAAAAGTTGCCAAAAACTAACCAATAAAATATTTTAGCTCCCAGAAATCTGTATAAATATAGTTAAAATATATAATATTTATATATTTATAAGGGTTTTTCATTTCTCAGTCTAAGATTTGTTTTTAAAAATTCTGTAAATCACTTTTAAAACCTTTAAAATATTACAAATTCAACAAATCTCGTTCTTTTTTGAATGTCTAATTTAATATAGCTCCAAATAAAGTTTATTCGAATTTTCATTTACCTTTAAATTGATTTTTTCAGAGATAAAAGCAAAACAATAATTCACTTAAATGAAAATGTATTTGCTTTGAACAAAAATTACCTTAGTCGAAGCCAATTAAAAGTTATATTTAGGTGAATATCTAATAAAAATTTCGCTTTCAATGGTAGATAAAACCCAGAATCTCAAAAAAAAAAAAATGGAGAAAGAACCCCAAAAAGCCCTCCCCACAGAAATGCAAATTTTGCAGGAATGGAATGCACTTTTAGATGCGCTGGCCATTTGTTTTGTGTCCTGACTTAATTAACGCTGACTTACTCATGTTGCCGGGACCTAGTCCCTCCGCTCCTTTTAACCCCTCTCACCCCCTCTCCTGTGGGAGCCCGAACCCCTCCGTTGTCCTGGTTAACCCCTCAGTGCTGCACCGTAAGCCGCTTGCTGGCATTGTTGCTGTCTTTTGTTGATAATTACTTTTGATAACTTGGCTCTCTCACTTAGTGTGTGTCTGTCTCCAGTTCCCCCCGTTTTCTATCCCCTTCTCTGGTCTCTAGAATTTTCCTCCTCTATTTTCCCTATTTTCTCCGCTTTTCACGCGGTTTTTCGGGATATTCTATTGTTGTTGCTGGCGGTTTTTTAGCAGCGGCAACCGGCTTGCATATGGCGCCATTACAGAGCTTATCATCAAGCTTTAGTCGAGCTTTAGTTTTAGTTTCCATCTCAAATCCCCACACTTGGTCTACCCCCCTTACCCTCCCCCTTTGGCAACTGACTCGACTAAGTGCTCTGTAAGCCTTGAGGTAGGTCAAGCTAAAAAAAAAATTTCAGCCAGGCTCGAAAAGAGCAGCAAAAACCGTATGAAATTCCGTGAATAATGCCATTATCGTGCAGTAAAGCTACACACAGTAAGACCATTAAATATTAACGAAGGGAGAGAAAGGAACGATGCGTTAAAGCTTCCTAGAGATACCAAGCTTAAAGACGTAACTATAAAAGGTAACTGATAGCTCAATTGAAATAATAGGAGTTTATTTGCAATTAAAATGTTGCCATGTGATATGGATTTGAAATCACCATAAACATTATCAGGGAGGGCACAGAAATCGCTGTGGATCTTAAATCTATTTAAATTGTGATTAAAAGGATGCTAGAAAATGTTGCAACTACCACAAAAGACATTTTAATGATAAATCTTCGAAATTGACTTTTGATCAGGCAGTTTTTCATTTCACTGTTCTTTTTTTTGGTCATCCTTTTCCTTTTAATTTCGTTGCATAAGTTTTAAAAAGTGTATAGCATAGTTTTGGTTACTATTTTGATTGATTTCCAATATATTCTTATATTTTTAATTATAATATTATTAAATCTTATATCTTTCTTATATTATTAAAGAAAATAAATTCCAGATATACTTCCTATTGCAAAAAAATAACACCAAGACTTCGTTTTATATTTGTTTTCATTGAACAACTCTAGTTCTTCCTTTATTTAGTTTCGAATCGGAAAGAATTCGACTTCAGAGGGGCGCCCCAACATACATATGTATGTACTGAAATTCTTTCCCCATATTATGCTAATTTTGCGTTGGCTTAGAAAGTGCTTGGCCAAATATTTGCCACAAACACTCCATTTACATATTGTAACGCACCCAATTTTTGTTGCCTATATCTCGTCCCGTCTCTGTCCCACTGCACTGCTTGCGTCCACTGCTTGATATGCAAATGTGTGTGTCTGTGCATAATTCCCCCCTTCGCCATTGTTGTTGTTGTTGTCTGGTTGTTTCTTCTACTGCTTCGCACATTTTCTTTTATTGCATTCCTTTTCCCGCACACGCACGAGGCCTCAACTCAAGTCTTCAACTCGCACTTCTCTTTTACTCTTCTAAATGTCAGCTGTCAAATATATACACTTATAAAGACACTTAGCAAAATACTTTAAGCTTTTTTATTGAATGGGAAAAATGTACCACATTCTTAGGAATATGGGGAGGAAATGGGTCATAAAAAATTGTTTTAATATTTGTATACTTTTTTAAAAGTCATAGCGATTTATGGAGAACCCTAGAGTAAATAAATAAATAACTGATAAGCTTACCCCAATTTCTTTGTCTGTGTGAATATATATACAAATATGCACATATTTACCATGCATATTTTGATATGTATGTATGTATGTTGGTTACTCTTGCCAAAGTGTCCTTGAAACGGGTGTGTGTATGGATTTGGGTGTGAAGATGGGGGTTGTGTGTGTATATTGTGTCTGTTGCCAAGTGCGTGCGTGTGTGGACAGCTGTTAAAGTGACAACATCGCGTTGAAAATTTATGCGATTGCTTATAAATCGGATTCATTTTGATATGCAGGCCGAGTGATTCATTGATGATACCGGCAAAAGTTCCAGAAGCGAGTTTTAGAGCCATCAGACCCTATAAACAAACTTAACGGTGTGCTAAATATTTTATTAGTCCACTTAAGCGACTCACACGACATGAATTAATCCATAAAAGTTATCTTATTTAATTAATTCGGTTTGACATTTACAAAAAAAAAAGCTCAACCAGTAATGGAAAAAAAATTTCTTAAGAGTTTTTTAGAAAAAAAAACATCAACACGTGGGTCAAAAATATTACTTGCTTAACTACATACATATATTGAAGGTTTTCCTCCAAGATGATGTTATTAAATTAAAAATGCATTTTTAATTTCTCTTAAAGTTTGAGGGACAACGATTAACGAGACCTAGTTAAAATCAAATCAAAAGTCCACTGCCCCATATGCATATTCCTCCATTCAAAGTAAACTTAGCTTAATTTCCCACACAAACCACTTAATCACCATGTGAAGTGATGAATATCAGACCAATTATTCATATCGTTAACATAATTCCCATTATTCGAATGAATCCACAAAAATACAACAACAACAAAATAAAGACCCAAATATAAACCGAAAAAATGCAAATCAAAAGGTCATTGAATCGCCCGTACAAAGGCGTATCAAAACTGGAGTCGCCCGCGTTAGCCATCATTTGTATGGCTTGGCCATAATCACGGATAAATAATTAACAAATTTTGATTGAAAATGTCAAATTGCCATAGCCCTGAGCTAAATCCGTTGCTAAAAAAAGAAGAAGAAACACAAAGTCAATTTGCATAAAAGCGGCGATAAAAGAGAGCGCCAAAACAATTTGTCAATGTAACGCCCAAGAGACCATTCGCTCCTCTTTGGCCTTTCCCTCTCTCCAATCTTCGCATGCAAATGAGTAAAGAAAAGGGGGGGTGGGAAGGGCAAGAAAAAAACGGGGGAAGAGGGATAGGCGGTGATAGCGTGCTAATTTGCGCAGGCAGAGAGTCAAAATAGAGCCATAAATATGGCAAATGTTTGAAGTTGATTTGCTTCCTTCCTGACCTCCCGCTCCACCGCCGCACTCTGTCGCCATCTCTTTCACTACCATTATGCCGCCACTCTCCTTCTCATTAAGCCGACACGGTGTATAATTATAAAATTATCGGTAAACCAAACTTGATGACTTGAAGCGGTCTCTCACCTTGAGCTTTTTATATTGAATAAAAAAAAAAATACAGGCCAAGAAAAACTCGTCCGTCTGCCATGATCTCTCGATATCATCAAACGATATTCGTGCCACTGCAACGGCGGCATTCAAAAATGTTGTCCATAAAAAGCTAACAATGAAAATAGTAAAAAAAAACGTACAAAAAAAGTAGTTTACTAAACTGTTATTACATCTCCGATTCATAGAAAGCTAACGAAGGAAAAAAGGGGAAACGAATTGAAAGTGGAACGAACGGATGTTCGGCAAATAAACCATTCGCACCGTGGGCCCAAAAAAAAAATCGAACACGAAAACCAATAACACTATGGACATGTCCAAATCGGATATCAGAGAGAACTTAAGCCCGGGCTTACGTGACGAAATTTATAATTCTGATTTTCTTTTGTAAATTCTAATTAACCAATTGTCCGTCAACGCTTGAATATGAGAGAAATAAGTTAAATAAGGCTTGTTTATTTGTTACAAGGCCTTAAAAACCTTTAAACTTATGTTATTTTGGCATTAATAAATAATAAATATATATTAATAATAATAAATAAAGTAGGGCTGTGAAGCAAACATATTTTCAATTATTTTTCGATTTTTGCACAAGTTATTATTCAATTAATTAGACTAAAAACCCATCCTAGTATTCTTTATATTCTTTTCTCGTATTAAATCATTATTATTATTTCCTTAGAATGTAATTCCAGTTAATTCCTTATTTTTAAGGCGTTTATTTCCTCCTTTCAATAATAATTTTTAATTAACTAAATGTGCAGCTTCATTTAAACGTTAGCAAGTACAAGGCTATAAGCTCTAGGACAATTAACTTCAATTTTAGCTTCATAAATTTCAGTCAAAAACAATGCTTAAAAATTAAAAACGAGGAAGCTACCGAAATAATGCATAATTACTTGGCTAACTATCCGCCACCCGTTTCCCACATTTATTAGCCTATTTGTTTGTCGTGTTGCCACACACTTCCACGTTTCTCAAGAGTCAAGTTTATTTAAGCCAAGCCAATAAAAGGTAATTGAATTGCAGCCGTATCTAAATCGGATCCAGAGATTTCCCAATTCTTTCCACAGTAGATCGCCGGATAGGCGAGGCTCACTAAAAAGAGAGAAGAAAAAAAAAATGGCAGTTCCCAATTCCCAGTCCCAATCCTCTCGCTGGCTAAGTTCCAGCTGGTTATGGCCCGATCCAAAAGGGTGCTCCCAGACACCACGTAATGCTCCACTTACTTCCTCGTCCATTGGAGCTTTCAATTTGCACAAAACTCCACATAAATTACATAAGTTTCGGCCACAAAAAAAACCTGACCAAAAACCAAAAAAAAAAAATGAGCAGGGCACTCTCGGGCAGGAGAAGAAGAAGCTACAGAAGAACGGGCGAGAGGTGCGGTAGGTAGGTGTAAGTGCACCTTTTTGTGGAGCAGCTTTTTCGGAAACCTGTTGACCAACTGACCTTGAGGCACTTTGGAGATGGGGCTGCTTACGCAATGCCCAAGCCATAGCATAGCCCCGACGACTCCAGTTCGATCTGCCGCCGATCTTCTCCAGCCACACGAAAGCCAACAAATTGCAGCCACCGAAGATTGCAAAATTACATTTGAAGTTGAGTTTTTCCCCCCAACACCAACACCAACTACTACGCAGATCTTTGGCTTGTCAAAAATGTAAACACACAAAAGTCGGGAGGGGAAAAATACAAAATGAAAAAAAAAAACAAAATAATAAAAAATTAAAAGCGAAGCGACTGCGCTGCCAACGTAGACGCCACCGCTTTTGGCCAGGTCTCAAGTGCGATATAAAAGCCCGGCCGCCAGCCGCTCAACGATCCACAGTCCAAAGTCGCTTGCAGCGAAAAGACATCGAGTGCAGAGAGTTTAACCACCCCAGAAAAAGTCAGCTAACAAAATCTGAAAATATGTTCAAATACGTGTTGGTCGCCAGCCTGCTGGTCGCTATCGCCCTCGCCGCCCCTCCCGTGAGTGTTAACTATATACAAAACCATATAAAAAACAGTTCAGAGACATGGCCAAGACGTTTACGGGCTTACAAGTTTCCATTTAGTGACAAAGAAATGTTTTTATAACGCGTTGTGGTTGTGGTTATTGGCGGTGTCGCCCCGCGGTGTCCGTTTTTTCACGATCGAACGCACTTGGGCCGCTTGGTGCTGCGGTCCATTTCGCATTTCTCGAAGCTGCCGCACTTGACATTGCCGCAATAGCTACCAGTGGATCCGGCTAGGGAATACAAAAATATATATACAAATCAATAGCAGAAACAGGATTGTAAAAAAACAACTTAAGCTTGCAATACATAGAAAGGAGCAACAATTTAAATTGGTTACTTTCTATAATAGTTAAATTTAAAAAGCACTTGTTTTGGTATTAATGTATAATGCTTTTAAGTTGCTATGTTTCAGTTCAAACCGATATTCTATTTATAACGTAAGTCCTCTGAACTAGGATCCCTAATTATCTTAGTATTTGGTTAATCAAGATCAAAGTAGAAACCGAAAGCTAATTTCATAGCTAAAAATCAAGGTGTAGGTCGTAAAACTGCACTTACTTTTAGTTTGGTTAACTTTGTACTTGCAATTTAATTTTATAGCCTATTTATTTCAAATTTCTATAGTTAAACCAGGGAAAATATATAAGCAAAGAGAAAAGAGCAAAAGAATTGATCTCAGAATATGTTTACAGTTTTTAAAAATATAATATTATTTTCTGCGAGTGGTTCAATATAATCGTACTTTCCCATTTCCCATTCCTAAATTAATTTATTTCTGTAAGTTTGAATATAAATTATGGTCCTTTTAGTCCTATTTATATCAATGAAACTATGCACTTTTTCGGAAGACTACAAACTTACCAAAATGAATATTCAACATGTTTATTTAAAAAAATAATTTTGAGATAAAATGATGATTTCCTTGACTTCTACCTTGGATAATTTTCCGAATATATCGAGTCTTTATTTTTAAAATATTCTCAGAAAATACTCATTGATCTATACTCACTATTCTTGCTGCCAAAGGGCGACTTATCGGCTCCGGAATTTCCCAGCAAATTGGGCTGCACGCAACTGCGGCCGTTGCACAAGTTCGGACAGCACTTGCCCCCAATGGCGCTGCACTCGCTGTCGTGCAGGCACTTGGGAGTGCAGTTCTGAACCTTTGTGGAAGAGGGACAATCTACCAAAAAATATACAAAGAAAGTAAGCCGAATTTGGCAAAAAAAGCTTCGAAAAAAAGCTGGAACTTCCAACTTACCACCGGCAGCCAAGGCGGCAACCACACAGGCAGCAATCAACAGAGAAAGAAAGCCCAGCTTAACTGCAACAAAAAGTGGCAAAGCGAATTCTTAGTTGTTCCGCATTTCGTGCGAATTTTACATTTATAGATATATCTTTATATATATATCCGAGACATACCCATGATGACGATAGGTGGGGGGGTATTTATATGGCCAGTTGAACGTCCGCTTCGCAACTATAGTCAACTTCGACTGGCGTTCATCGGGCTTTATATGCCCCGATCGGCGGTTTCGAGTCGAACAAGTTTTCAGCTTATTTGCGTTTGTATTTTTCATTTTTGTATTTTGTATTTTTTGCCTACCTCCCCGCCTTGCCTTGACGGAGAGGTACTAAAAACAAAGGAACGAAAATACACGACAAGGCAGTTATCAATTTGACTCTGAATTTACATACGAACAGGATCGGAATAGGAGATATCTGTAGGCGCTACCATCGAGAAGATATTAGAAATTCTTCTTACTCTTCTCAGAGCTCTGCTGATTCAAATTGTAAAGGTTTTAATGACCAAACAATTTGAGATATATTTTAAACAAATATAATATAATTATGAATTCTGTTAAGATTGAAAAAAGGCCTTAATTTTATTGAAAAATATTTTCAAAAAATATCTATTACTTACCTTAACATTAAAGCGCTTTTGATAAAACCGTGAGGCCCCAACCTGAAACACATATCTCACCTACATCGACATCTTTCAATTACTATTTCCGTTCATGCAGCAAGACAGCGCAAAAAATGTGTCAAAGCGTCGTAATGTATTATTTCTTCCTCTTCCACTGACATTACAATTGAGTCATAGTTTATACGAAGCTGATATACCATGATATTTCATTATATTTATAGATGAATCTCTAAGTACTCTAAACTCTATGTCTGTAAGAGTCATATAACCAGTTAATAGTTTTGCGGTTCAATGGGTCACTGGCAGTATTCGCAAAAACATCTATAATTACTTTGGAGATGCAAGCGAAGGGGAAGCACAAAGATCTAGCTAACCGAACCAAATATTTTATACAAAAACTGGTTGAACTTATTAAGTATTTAAAAAAAAGCATGAATGCATTAAAACCCAAAAAGGGGTGTGTCTGCTGCCTTGATAACAATTTTAGATACTTTATAAATATTAAGCTAGAAGAGTAAACAAATATTGGATGCCGTGACATTAAAATTCTCAAATAAAATCGGGATTTTTTTTATTTAATTCGTTTTTCACGCAAGAAATACCTTAAAAAGGACTCTTAAAGTATGTAATAAATAAGTTGAGGTATTGAAATTCGGTGTAAATTTGATAATTCTTTTTTTTAAGACGTAACAATTTGTACAAAAGTTTAGGGCACCTCTAAAACTTCTAGTTATACCTCTGGAATAGAATTTCTTTTGAACTACCCATTTCTAACTAATTAAACCTTTAATTTTTTCAGCGTGAGGAGACCGATGCTGAAAGGCAGGAACGAGAGGAATATGAGAAATATCAGAATGAAAATGCTCAGTACTCCTTCGATTCCAAAGTGGACGACAAGATCAACGACGGTCAAATCTCTCGGACAGAGGAGCGCGAGGGTGGCACTGTGCGCGGCTCCTACAGTTACTTCGATGGATTCGTGAAACGTCGTGTCGAATATATCGCCGACAAGGATGGGTACAGGGTGCTCAAGGACGAAATGGAGGACCTTGGCAATGGCCCAGTATTCAATCCCGATGGCCAGGCCGACGTAGAGGGCTCCCTCATCGGCAAATACTCGATTAAGTTGGACAAAACCGATGAAGAGAAGCACTATAAGGATATCCATGCCTAGGAGTGTGACTACTTGGAGGATTTCTAACATTTAGAAATGGACTGAATACTTCTTAAAGCCTTAAACGTAGAGTAAAACACCATCCAGAGTTGTATTTTCCCAAATAAAATATTAAAAAAGAAAACAAATTATGGTTTCGGCGATAAGTTTTCCTCCACTCAAATTCAGTTCCACGACACCAAGCACGTGCTTGTTAGGTTTAGGTGTTAGTAGGGGCGATTATTGAAATAATAGGTAACGAATGCGAGGAAATGTAATATTAGTGTGCTGCGTACTAAGTTGGTTAGGATTAAAGTTTCAAGTTATGTTTCGTATTTTCAAATTTATTTTGTAATAATCTTTATTTATTGGTTAATTTTGCGGTGAGTGCATCTAGGAGCAAAATGTTCTGTTCTTGTTCATCGTTTCGTTAAGGTTTTTGGTTTTGCTTTAGAATTTTGGGGTTTATCTCTTCCTTTTGATTTACTGGCTATAATTCATACAGTTTCCTCATTCGGTTTTCAATTTAATTTTCGTTTTATAATTTGCATTGTATTTTGTAGTATTTATCAACAGTTTTTAGCTTAATGTATAGGGTCTCGTTTTTAGAAATCATTTACGTGTATTACATTTACGTTTATGCGCTATATGCTAAAGAAATGTGGGCGTTGAGAGTCTTAAAATGCTTGGGGGGGTGAGTGTTTGTGTCGGGGTGGATAATACTAAACTTAGAGAGTTACAATTTAAAGCCCAGGCAGGAGCCTAGCCTATGAATATTTCATAAGTTACACCGTAAATTATAGTATACTTAAACAGCAATAAGTATATCGATCGAGTTCACAATATATATTCACATAAAACGAACCAACCGAATCGAATCGAATAAAATATAAAAATATAGTCATCCGACGAGAGTGAGTTGCATGTATGTAACTAACCTAACCTTGTCTGCTCCTTAGACCTTATTATATATAAGTTACATTTAAACATAAATATATTTACATTTGAATCTGTTTCTCGTTAGTTTCTTAGTTGTCTGCCTTTTTCCGATCTGAGATGCTTTGCTGTTCCAATTACAATGAGAGTTTCTATATCGATCCACTTGTTTCAGAGTGCTCGCGTGATGATATCCTTAAAAACAATCACAAATAAACAACGAGTATCTTAAGGGATATACATACGTATGCGACGTAAGCACGAAATACACAACACTAGCTTTGCACTTTAAGCTTAAATCCTACTAACCTCCTTCTTTCCTACTAACTTTTTACAAAAAGTGTCTGTTTGCTAAGTTCTGCTCTGCTTAGTTTACATGGTTTTGCGAATTATGAATTATAATATACATATATGTGTGTGGTATGGTTGCCATTGCTGTTGCTGCTGCTGCTGCTGCATCTGTGCCAGTGTAAGCCTCTGCACTCTCCATTCATCTTTCTTGTTGTACAATTGGTTTCTTGCTTATTTGCTCTTTGCTCTTTGATTGCTATTAGTCCACAGATCATCAGGCGTTCGGTGTGTCTCTAACTAACTATAATACGTTATCCATCTCATCTGATCACACAGGCCACGCACAGCTTGGCCGCACTGATGCAGTCGTCGTGGCAGAAGGCTCCGCACTGCTGGCATATCACCATCGCGTTCAGCGAGCAGGCGCAACTATTTGCCGTTGCGTTGCTGGCCTCATTGCCCGGCGGAGTATTCTCACCGCTCTGATGCAACTGCAGCAGGGGATGAGGCTGCGACGATTGCTGCTGTTGAGGCGGAGGAGCCGCTGCCGTTGGTGCTGCTGCCGTGGTGGTCACTATGTAGTTGTTGCCCGCCTCCATGACAGCGACGGCCGTAGAGTTGGTATTGCTGCCGTCGATGTAGGCTATGTTGGGCCCTAATTTAAGGAAATATTTATTGCGTTAATTGAAATGTCTATGAAAAGTAAAATGAATTAATGTCTAACGTTAAATACTTACTAATAAATAAAGAATTCTAATGAAATATAAATGTGTTTATATTAATAGATAAATTATTCGGCAGGGACCTTCAAAAATGATGTTGCTTAGCTAATCTTAACCCATAGAAATAAATTTAAAAATTAATCATTCAATTTAAGTTCAATTTATAAATGTTTCTAGTTAATTTAATTTAAACCATAAAAATCATGATACAAATTAAATAACAAAAAATATTCAATAGAAAAAAACAAATAACAATTACTTTACAGCATAGAAACTATAAGTTAAACTTATAATTCAATTTTCTACCGGTCCCTGATGCTGCCTCAGAGGATTCACATCAGTGTTTGATAAGAATCGCCTCATGACACATGCTTTTACTTAATTAAATACTAGAAACCATAACATATACAAATTCGATCACACGTCGGTTAATCTAACAAATCTATTTGCAACCAACTAATTATTGCGTGCCAATTCGATGGTTTGATGAATGAATTTTGTGGGTGGTGATTTGAAAGACGTACCTCGCTAACCACTAATAATACACCAATTTACCTGCAGCGATATTGCGCCGCACAATATTCGCGGCGGCGCCCACATTCCCCAGAGGCTGCTGCTGCTGATGTTGTTGCTGCTGCTGCTGCAGTTCGTGATGGTGATGATGCAACGCATCTGTGGCGGAAATGTTGCTACCGTTGCCTGCCGTTGTATCCACAGATGCTGGACGCCCGCGTCCGCCCATGGTAATGCCATTTAGGCTATGTAGGGGATTCTGAACGGTAACGAACTGAATGGATATATAGTTATTTAGTTAGAATTCAAAGAATATGTAGAATTAGTTATAGGGATGTAGAAGGAGAGGATATTATCGCATACCTTGAGATATATCAAAGTTTTAAATATCGAAAAATATCGCATTCATCAAGATATATATCGATTTACTCAGCTAATTCAAGGATTTCTTACCTGATTTTGATGCAGCGGCGGGGCACTGGAGGCCCTTGGCGCCTGATTGTCTGCTGCTCCCACATTCGCTCGATGCACTAGCACATATTGCCCGCTGCCATTCTGGTGGATCAGTTGCTCGGTGCCCTGCGCCTGCTGGGCGTTTTGTGGCACAGGCGATGTGGTCGCCGTCTGCTGATGCTGCTGCTGCAGCAACTGTAGCTGCTGTGGGGTCGCAGTGGCTCCACCAGGTCCAGGACTAAACACATGCCGGATAAGGGTGGTGGGCGAGGGTTTTCGTTGGACATATTTCTTGCGCGGAAAGCCACTCATTCGGGGACCAATTACCTGGAAAGGCAATGCGTTAGCTACTGTGTGATATCAATAGATTTAAGTTACGGATGTAAACCTACCTTATACACTCCCGGACGTCCGACGCCCATTACATTCGGAGGCAATCCTGCTGGCAGAGGTCCCGTTCCAGCTGCTCCGCTTACCAGCAACTCCTCCTGCTTAATAATATTCTGCGGCGGAGCTGCGGCTACGGCTGCTGCTGCTGCATTCCCACTGGCCGTCGTCATGTTGGACATGGGTGTGGCAGCCACGGTGGAGACATTGAGAGTTATCGGGTTTATAGGTGTGGTCGCCGCAGTGGTTGCCGACGGCTGCTGCTGTTGATGCTGGTTGAGAATCGCCGCCGGTGGACGCAGTTGGGCCTTGAGGTTTTCGCGATTTGGACTGTTCTGGATGACGGCCTGGCAGATTTGATAGCTACGCTCCAGATTGACCGCTCCGGGCGGCAACCTGTTGCTGGTGGCCTTGCGTCCCTTGCCAGTCGGCATTTTCGGCTGCAAACGCTGCTGGGCAATGGTTGTGGGCACTCCCGATGGCGGCAGGCTTTTCATCGTTAGCACATTGGGAATCGTGGGCAATTGCTGCTGCTGCAAGTTGCTGTTGTGATTGGCCAGCTGCTGTTGCGGTTGCTGTGGCTGCTGCTGCTGCTGCTGTTGTTGCGGGGCAGGTACTGGTGGCGATTGCGCGGCTGCTGTCACAGCAACAACATTGGCGTATGCGGACGGAATCGTTGTGGTATTTGCCGTTGTTGCTGCTGTTGTGGGCGAGGCATTGGCAGGTCGCGTCATGGAAATTATATTCAATGGCTTGGCTATGAACTTGGCCTGTGTGGGCACTGGTGGCTGCTGCTGTTGCTGCTGCTGTTGTTGTTGCTGCTGCAGGAGATTGTTGTTGGCTGCCTGGGCCAGCAGTTGCCGCTGATGGAGTTGCGCCTGCAATGCAAATTGCTGAAGTTGCTGTTGCTTCTGTTGCGCGGCAGCCTGCTGCTGTTGCTGCTCCAGTTGCTGTTGTTGTTGCTGCTGCTGCTGCTGGGCGAGCAAGTTGGGCGACAGGAATTGTTGGGTTCCATTGCGTAGGGCAACCGGCAAGGTCTTGGCCAAGACATTGTTGCTACTTGTTGCTTGCTGTTGCTGTTGTTGGTGCTGCTGCTGTGCGGCAGCCGCTTGTAACGTGAATTGTTGAAGAATGTGTTGCTGCTGCTGTTGTTGTTGCTGCTGCTGTTGCTGCTGTTGGCGTTGCTGTTGCTGAAGCAGAAAGTTGCCGATTATCTGGCCATTGGAGTCCACCAGGATCTGACGCTGCTGTGGAGCAGCTCCTGTGTTGTTAGGCTGCTGCGGCTGCTGTTGAGGTGCCGCCTGCTGCGGCAATTGATTCAGAGTGAGGCTACTGCTGCTGCACAGGCTCAGATTGTTGCTGCTGCTGTCGTTGCTATTGCTGCTGTTGGTGATCACCGTGCTGGACACCTCCATTTCGGCAGCAGACATGGGCACAGCATCGCAGAGCATCTCCTGGGTGATCTGGCATTAACAAAATATTATTATTTACCATTTTATAATGGAAATTTCACCCCGAACTCACCTCGTTTCCATACTCGCTGTGGGCCTGTGGCATAAACGAATGCTGCGACAGTTGCACCACATCCTGAATATGCAGTTGCTGCTGCTGCGGCTGCGGCTGTTGGTGTTGCTGCTGCTGCTGCTGCTGTTGATGTTGATGCTGCAGCTTGTCCACTATCTCTCGAACTGCCTCGCTATCCTCGTCTATCAGCTGCTGATCTTCCTGCTGCTCTTCGGTTATGCACTCCACCACCTCATCGTCATCCTCCTCCTCCTCCTCTTCATCCTCCATCTCCTCTTCGTCATCGATCACCTCATGGCACACATCATTGTCCATAATATCATCGATAATCTCGGCTTCTTGCATTAGATTGATAGCCTCATGGTTCTGCTGCTGATCTCCCGTGGACTGTGTACTGCTCAGCTTGATGTCACCAAAATTCCAATCGTGCTGCACATGCTGATACATCTCGCTGGAGTTCAACTCCACGGGCAACTCATGCTGCTGCTGCTGCTGCAACTTGGCCACCGTTGAGAGCATCGCTTGGACATTGGCCAAGGTGGATTCATCAGCTGCCGCCAGAGTCAGTGGAGCTGTGGCTGCTCCCGCCGACGACGATGTCGTTGGCGCTGTTGTTGTCGTTGAGCTGGAATTGCTGCTGGAGCAGGACGACGACGACGAGGACGAAGTGCAGCTGGTGGATGTTATAGAACTTGCCGGGGTCGAACCAGAAATTGAGCTAGCAATGGGCATGGGCGAGTCCTCCAGTTTGTCTTCCAGCTTGATGATTGCATTGTGTTGGGTCGCCGCTGCAAAGCAAGATAGGAATCACATATAAGTATGGAGAGTAGTTGAGGAAGTTTAATGTTTTCATTACTATTCGATGATGACGATGATGTGAAGTAGTTGTGATTGATGACTGACGACTGATGGTCTTGGAAATAAGCTGATGGTAACGAGGGAAAGGTGTGATTAGTTATACGTGTTGAAAACACATTTTAAGGCATAAACTAACCGTGATCGATGGTATCAGCAAAGACGAAATCATGGCTGTTATTGGCTGCTATTTGAGCTGCTTCATTCGACGGCTCCAAAGGCGCTTTGGTTTCTAGAAATTATAGAAGATAATACGGGGTTACATTTTATTTTATATTATATTATCCCTATATATTAGATATGGGAGAATGATCTATATATACTGTAGCGATAAATCATTATTTTATCGTTGTAATAATCAATAATATTTTCCTCGATACATAACATGTTACTTTCCCCCTCGATATATGTCATATCCCTACTATATAGCCCTCTATAGTCGCCTCAAACTTACCAGCTGCTAGCTCCACGCTCTGCAAGTAGCTCACAAAGTGATTGACCACCTCGGGATTGGGTTCCGACACCACTGATTTGGCGGGCGTAACAGCCGCAATCCCTGGCATGGCAACAACCGACTCCACATCATTCATATCCTCATCCTGCTCCATGGCAACGATCACTTCATTACTGCACTCAGATGGCTCAATTTTATCACAGGTACTGTTGATAACTGGCTGCTGCTGCTGCTGCTCCTTGATCTCCTTAGCCGCTGCAACATGATCCACGACATCAGCTTCTGCTGGGAGGACACTCCCTGACGCACAATTAGGAACAATTTCGACGGCAGAGACGGCTATCTTCAGCTGCTTGCTATCCTTGGACGTGCTGGGCAGCTCCTCGTCGGGCTCGTCGTCCAGGTTGATGGTTGCTATCGTTGTGGGTGCTGCCGACTTGCGTTGCGATGGACTGCTCGATGGACGTTTGAGGATGCGGCGCTGTTGCTCGGTTAGCACATTGTTGTTTTCAAGAGGCATGAATGTTCTAGCTGTTGCTGTCGCTGTCGCCGCTACTGTGGTATTTGTGGTTGCTGCTGTCGTTTCGCACTTTGTGCTCTGCAAGATTGGGGGATTAGATAACTGGATTCGGTCTAAAGAAGCTGCCACTTGGCTTACCAAATCAAATTTTATTTCAGTCTCATTATCACATGTTGCTTGTTGTTGCTGTGGTTGCGATGTCGCTGGTGGTTTGGGCTCACTCTTAATGCTGGCAATCGGTAGCTTCTGCTCCTTGGCTTCGGCACCCGGCTTGCTCACCTTGCTCCTGGCGTTCTTCTCGCCCCAGTAGGGCTCAAAGTGCTTCAGCTTCCACGGGTCTAGCTTGTTCTTCTCGCGCTCAGCTTCCGTTTTCAGCTTTAGCTGGTTCTCTGGCGTGAATTCACCTTCGCTTAACCGTTCCCGCCACTCCAGGCAGGCACGGGCAAAGAACTCGTTGTTCAGGCATGAGGCACTCAGCCGTATGCCCTCCGAGGAGGAGCTACCGCTACCGCTGCCGCTGCTGCTGCTGCCGGGCAGCTCCAGCTCGCTGGCCTCGCGATCCACGCTTGGCAGCAGCTGTATGAGATTGTATTGATAGATCGGCGGCAGCAGCGAGAACGTTTGCTTGTTGAGCAGCGCCCTCAGGTTGGTGGAGGCCAGAATGGAGTCGGGCGTCTCCAGGTCTATCTTGCCGTCCTTAGTCTGCTCGATTTGCGCCGCTGTCGTCAGCTTCTTATTGCTTCGCCGCCGGGGCTTGACACTAAAGCCGGGTATGGACGCCAAGACTTCGCGCATAGTTGACGCTTGCGAGGAGCCGGCCTTGCTACCAGGTGACATGGCGGATGGATGGGCCTGGGCTTGTGCTGAGGCCGCTGCTGCTGCTGCTGCCGCTGCCGCCGCCGCTGCTGCTGCTGCCGCTTTGGCCTGCTGCTGCTGCTGGATCCGACGACTGCTGATTAAACGCGCGGGTGGAGCAGGTGCAGAATTTGCGGCTGTGGGTGGTGGTGGCAAATGGCCAGGCAAACCGGCCAGCACATCTTCACTGGGAGCCAGGGGCTTCTTTTCAGGTGGTATTGGTTTCACGATAATGCGTGGCAGGTGGCGTCTGCAAAGAAAAAGGAAAGATTAGTGGTCTGTCTTTAACCGAATGGGGAGGGGGCTTGAACCCACCTTAAACTGTGGGTGTGCTTGTTGGTGATGGGCGACACCTCCATCTGCTCCAGCGCCAGTGGATCCTTCTCATCGTCATCCACCAGGTTTACATGCTCCATTATGATCTGAGGCGTGGGAGCAGCTACCAGAGTCGCCTGGTGCTGGTGCTGATTCTGATGATGGTGCTGCTGCTGCTGCAGCGGATGATGCAGCTGCTGATCCGCTTGTGGAATGAGAAGTTGTTGATGCTGCGACGATGCCGTCGTCGTATCCGGCGTTATGGTTTTCATTGTTAATCGCACTATCGCCTAATCTATTTACAGCGAACTCTTTATCCATGCATCCATGTCAGGCAAGTTTCTTCCGCACATACTATAGAATAATACAGAAACGGGAATAACTAGATTAGTTTGAAGTTCGTAAAGGTATGGTAATTTACATATGTAGCTATTATTGTTTTTATATTCCTTGGCCAATGAGGATTAATTTCAGGAGATTGCATTCCAATTTACCATTGAAAAATATATGAAAACCACGAATTAACCAATTGAAATCGTAACTTAGTAAGTATTTTGGTATCTTTCATTATTGTTTATAATATCATTTTAAGTTTATATTAAATATTTAACCAATTAGGAGGTTTTATTAAACTATTATTTTGAACATGTTTGATCATGTATCTATCACTTTGCTTTTTGCAGTATTTAAATTATTTACTATTAAATTAGAGAACTATAAATATAAATAAATTAGAAATTCCCTAGAATAATACCCAAATTACACTCAAGTTATTTCTAGGCTTTCTAAAAAAATTGTAATCGCTTTTAGCTAACGAAAAAGAAGTTGTTTTTTTTTTTTACAGGGGTCTATTCCGTTGGCGGTGGGCGGGTGGCGGGTTTAGTTCAAGCAGATGCAGTTTTACCAACGACCAAATTTAGAGAGATGCGCCAGAGATTAGGAAACGAGTTCTTTTGTGTGTTTAATTCCCAACCATTTGTTATTCCTGCACGGCTGCACTAACCTGGCCAGCGGAATTGTCCATTTTAAGGCAAATGTCTGTATAATTTTAACGTTGCGCCCTTTGTATATGCACTGCCATCTGTGTGTATGTACATATGTACGTGTGTGTATTTAAATATACAAGGGTGTATGTGTGAGTGTCTCGATTTATATGTAATCGAATTGCGGCTATGCGGAGATTTTTTTGTTTCACTTTTCCTAGCTTTTCGTTTTAATTCTCGTTTTCATTTGAATTTTTCTGCAATCGCCTGCAAAAATCAACAAAAACAACAATGTAACTACCAACAACAACACGACGACGAACGACCTGCAAAGTTGTTGGTTGGTTATATTTTTTTCTCACGCACGCACACACACACACACACGGATAGGCAGAGCCGAGGCGCAGAGAAGTAGAAAAATTGCTTTTGATTCTATTTTAAAGCCATTCTGCGGGTGTTTAACCCCCTTATTATACAGATTTCAGGATGTGGTGCAGCACTATCTTTTGCATAATGCCGATTTGGGCTGCGTTAATGGCTCACTGAATTAAATATTGAATGGGGGAAATGTGAATGCCAAACACACAAACAAAAGCAACTACAAAATGATTCTTTTCTAGCTGCATATGCCGGTCCCTTTCTGGCGCAGGCGTTTCATGCTATCTGGCAAGCGCCCATCCCGCTCGCACACACTACGCAGAAAAGCTGCGTTTAATTGAATGAAATTTAATTATTCAGTCAGCAATATTGGTTGTAATCACATCAACTAGATCCCCACCTTGCGTCCCGCACTTCCAATGTTTTATAATTTTTCGTGGCCAGTTCTAAACGCGAAACGCTCGAATTGTTGTCACTGCTTACGAAACGGAGTTGCCACTCTTTGAATTGGTGAGGTGACGCAGATTCTGCGACGTAAAATAAATAGCTAGAATTATATGAGCCCGCTAGATGTAGCCAGTTTCCTTCGCCGATTAAAATACCAAAACTTCTTCGCGGAACAGTGGTGTTATCAAGCTGGATCAACGAAAGAAAAAGAAAATAAAATAAAAAACGGACTTGTATAAAATAATGTGTTATTTGTTTTTTTTTATAAAATATTTTTTTAATAAAGCAGATTAAAAAGTTTTAAGGCCAAAGAGAATACCTTGCAGTTCAGAGTTAGTCCTCTAGGCGCATATAATAAATTTGGAACACATCATATGGCACTTAAACAATAATTCTGACAAAAACTGAAGCTCGAACAAAAAAAATATATAAGATAAATTATGACAAAAAATGGGACTACATATAAACAAACAGAGTTCAAACGGCTCTGCAAGCCTTAATATTAGAAGTAGAATAAACGGCCAAAATAAAAAAAATAACGAAGACCTTTTAAATATATACACATTTTAATTAAATATTTTTCAAAAATATATTTTATAGTAAAAAATTACACTGTTTGTGTCGTACGCATGCATATGCGTGGTCGAATTTAAAAATTAACACAAACCGAAACTTTCCAATAATAATAAAAATTTATATGGAAATTGTTAGCCAGTTTCTATAAAAAATCTAGAATTCCCGCTGGCCCCTATTTTATTTTATATACGAATTTAGTCACATTTTTGATAAGGTTGTAGATTCAGTAAAGTTTTAACTATATAACTATATAGTTAACTATATATAACTATATTAAGTTATTAACCTCTTTTTTTGAGGCGGAGTTTTTATTTCAAGATATCGTAATCGGTGCGCTTATACCTAGCTCTAGCGATGTAATAATATTTAAGAATTTTTTTATTAGTATGATGATATATGAAGATTTTTTGCAAATAAAAACAACATTATAAATTATAAATTTTTAAATATGCTTCGAGAAGTGAATTTAAAGAGAAAATTAAGTCGTGAAACAATGTTCCGATATTTGGCCTATACAATATCACGATACAAATAATTTCATTTTGGAAAATATCGATATATTGAGATCAAAATGTATATTGCACATCTCGAACAGCCGGCTAATTGTTTAACTTGTTAAATTTGTTTAATAATGTTTTAATTAGTTGCTGAACCAAGCCAACCACTCGACCGCAATGTTTTCCATGTCCAAGCAGACGCACGCCGCCACGGCGCTGGAGTTCTCGATAGCGTGCCGCTTCTTCAACAACCTAGAGGAAAACCTGGTGGTGGCGGGCGCCAATGTGCTGAAGGTGTACCGCGTAGCGCCCAACGTGGAGGCGGGCCAGCGGCAGAAGCTGAATCCAAGCGAGATGCGTTTGGCGCCCAAGATGCGGCTAGAGTGCCTGGCCACCTACTCTCTGTACGGTAACGTGATGTCCCTGCAGTGTGTCTCGCTGGCGGGCGCCATGCGGGATGCCCTGCTCATTAGTTTCAAGGACGCGAAACTATCGGTGCTGCAGCACGATCCGGATACTTTTGCGTTGAAGACCCTTTCCCTGCATTACTTCGAGGAGGAGGACATCCGGGGCGGCTGGACGGGTCGTTATTTTGTGCCGGTGGTGCGCGTGGATCCGGATGCCAGGTGCGCCGTCATGCTGGTCTACGGCAAGCGGCTGGTGGTGCTCCCCTTTCGCAAGGACAACAGCCTGGACGAGATCGAACTGGCGGATGTGAAGCCTATTAAAAAGGCGCCCACGGCCTTGGTCAGCAGGACGCCCATTATGGCATCCTATTTGATTGCTCTACGGGATCTGGACGAGAAGATAGACAATGTGCTGGATATACAATTCCTGCACGGTTACTACGAGCCCACGCTACTGATCCTCTACGAGCCGGTGCGCACCAGTGCGGGCAGGATCAAGGTGCGTTCGGATACCTGCGTTCTAGTGGCCATCTCCCTGAATATCCAGCAGCGCGTCCATCCCATTATTTGGACGGTCAACAGTCTGCCTTTCGACTGTTTGCAGGTATGAATGTGATTTTGTTGCAGCTTGAAACTGGAAACTAATGTGGGATCTCTTCTGTACTTCCCTAGGTTTATCCTATACAAAAACCCATTGGCGGTTGCTTAGTGATGACTGTGAATGCCGTGATCTACCTTAACCAAAGTGTCCCGCCCTATGGCGTCAGTTTGAACAGTTCGGCGGACAACAGCACCAGCTTTCCGCTGAAACCGCAGGATGGCGTGCGCATCAGTTTGGACTGTGCCAACTTTGCCTTTATCGATGTGGACAAGCTGGTGATCTCGCTGCGCACAGGCGATCTGTACGTGCTCACGTTATGCGTGGATTCCATGCGAACGGTGAGAAACTTCCATTTCCATAAGGCCGCCGCCAGTGTCCTGACCAGCTGCATCTGTGTCTTGCACTCGGAGTACATCTTTCTGGGCTCACGGTTGGGTAATTCCCTGTTGTTGCATTTTACGGAGGAGGATCAGAGCACGGTGATCACGCTGGACGATGTGGAGCAACAGGCGGCAGAGCAGCAGCAACAACAGCAGCGACAACAGGAAGAGGATCAGGAAGTAGAGGAGATCTTTGATGTGGATGAAATGGAAACGGTTCCACCGCAAGCCAAGTCGCGGCGCATTGAGGATGAGGAACTAGAGGTACTACTTGGGAGGCTCTTGCAATTAAATATATATACAATTCTAATCACTTTCGTGGGTTACTCTTTAAGGTATACGGATCTGGAGCCAAGACTTCAGTTCTCCAGTTGCGCAAGTTCGTGTTCGAGGTCTGCGACAGTCTCATCAACGTGGCGCCTATTAACTATATGTGTGCCGGCGAGAGAGTAGAATTTGAAGAGGATGGCATTACGCTGCGGCCACATGCCGAAAATCTGAACGATTTAAAGATCGAACTGGTTGCTGCCACAGGGCATAGCAAAAATGGAGCACTGTCTGTGTTTGTCAACTGCATAAATCCGCAAATCATCACCAGCTTTGAGCTGGAAGGCTGCCTGGATGTGTGGACGGTGTTTGATGATGCCACCAAGAAGACATCGCGACATGACCAGCACGATTTCATGCTGCTCTCGCAAAGGAATTCCACGTTGGTGCTGCAAACAGGACAGGAGATCAATGAGATTGAGAATACGGGCTTTACAGTGAATCAGCCGACGATTTATGTGGGCAACCTCGGCCAGCAAAGGTTCATAGTTCAGGTAAGGCTTTTAGATATTAGGTTCCCTTTCAAAGATCCCCATTAATTCTTTTTCCTTCCAGGTCACCACCCGCCATGTCCGCTTACTGCAGGGCACCCGCCTCATACAGAACGTGCCCATTGATGTGGGCTCCCCGGTGGTGCAGGTCTCCATAGCAGATCCCTATGTCTGCCTGCGTGTGCTCAATGGCCAGGTTATAACGCTGGCGTTGCGCGAGACCCGTGGAACACCCCGATTGGCCATTAACAAACATACCATTAGTAGCGCCCCGGCCGTGGTGGCCATTTCCGCCTATAAGGATCTCTCCGGCTTATTCACCGTCAAAGCGGATGATGTGAATCTTACGGGAAGCTCAAACAGTGGATTTGGCAACAGTTTTGGCGGCTACATGAAGGCGGAACCCAACATGAAGGTAGAGGATGAGGAGGATCTGCTGTACGGCGATGCTGGCAATGCCTTCAAGATGAACAGCATGGCGGACCTGGCCAAGCAGTCTAAACAAAAGAACTCGGACTGGTGGCGCCGACTCCTGGTGCAGGCGAAGCCCAGCTATTGGCTGGTGGTAGCCCGACAGAGTGGCACCTTGGAGATCTACTCCATGCCGGATATGAAGCTTGTTTATCTGGTGAATGATGTGGGCAATGGAGCCATGGTTCTCACCGATGCCATGGAGTTTGTGCCCATCTCGCTGACCACGCAAGAGAACTCAAAGGCGGGCATTCTCCAGGCCTGTATGCCGCAGCATTCCAACTCTCCGCTGCCGCTGGAACTGAGCATCAATGGCTTGGGCTTGAATGGCGAGAGACCGGTGCTGTTGGTGCGAACCCGTGTGGAGCTGCTGATCTATCAGGTCTTCCGGTACCCCAAGGGACATCTCAAGATACGCTTCCGGAAGCTAGATCAGCTAAATCTGCTGGACCACCAGCCCTCGCACATTGAGTTGGATGAGAATGATGAGCGCGAGAAGATGGAATCGTATCAAATGCAACCGAAATATGTCCAAAAACTACGACCATTCGCCAATGTCGGAGGGCTGTCGGGGATTATGGTGTGTGGCGTGAATCCCTGCTTTGTTTTCCTCACCTCCCGTGGGGAACTACGCGTCCATCGGCTGCTGGGCAATGGCGATGTTCGCAGCTTTGCCGCCTTCAACAATGTTAATATTCCGAATGGCTTCCTGTACTTTGACACCACCTATGAGCTGAAGATCTCGGTGCTGCCCAGCTACCTGAGCTACGACTCCGCATGGCCAGTGCGGAAGGTTCCGCTGAGGTGTACTCCGAGGCAACTGGTGTATCATCGTGAGAATCGGGTGTACTGTCTGATCACCCAGATGGAGGAGCCGATGACCAAGTACTATCGGTTCAATGGCGAGGATAAGGAGTTGTCCGAGGAGAGTCGTGGCGAGCGCTTCATCTACCCGATTGGCTCGCAGTTTGAGATGGTTTTAATCTCACCCGAAACCTGGGAGATTGTCCCGGATGCTTCCATTCAATTCGAGCCCTGGGAACATGTGACCGCCTTCAAGATCGTCAAGCTATCGTACGAGGGCACGAGATCGGGTCTTAAGGAGTATCTGTGCATTGGAACCAACTTTAACTACAGCGAGGACATCACCAGCAGAGGCAACATACACATCTACGATATCATTGAGGTTGTGCCGGAACCTGGCAAGCCCATGACGAAGTTCAAGCTAAAGGAGGTCTTCAAGAAGGAGCAAAAGGGACCGGTGTCCGCTATCTCGGATGTGCTGGGTTTCCTGGTAACTGGCCTCGGACAGAAGATCTACATTTGGCAGCTGCGCGACGGCGATCTTATTGGCGTGGCCTTCATCGACACGAACATATACGTCCATCAGATCATCACAGTGAAGTCCCTGATCTTTATAGCGGACGTGTATAAGTCCATCAGCTTGCTGCGCTTCCAGGAGGAGTATCGTACCCTGTCGCTGGCCTCGCGCGACTTCAATCCCCTGGAGGTCTATGGCATTGAGTTCATGGTGGACAATTCCAATCTGGGCTTCCTAGTGACCGATGCAGAGGGTAACTTGATTGTGTACATGTACCAACCGGAGGCCAGGGAATCGCTGGGCGGACAGAAGCTCTTGAGGAAGGCGGACTACCATCTGGGTCAGGTGGTGAACACCATGTTCCGGGTGCAGTGCCATCAGCGGGGCCAGCATCAGCGTCAGCCCTTCCTCTACGAGAACAAACACTTTGTGGTCTATGGAACGCTGGATGGAGCTCTGGGTTATTGCCTGCCGCTGCCCGAGAAGGTCTATAGGCGATTCCTTATGCTGCAGAACGTCTTGCTTTCGTACCAGGAGCACCTGTGTGGCCTCAATCCCAAGGAGTATCGTACGCTGAAGTCTTTCAAGAAGCAGGGCATCAATCCGTCACGCTGCGTCATCGACGGTGATCTTATTTGGTCATATCGCCTGCTGTCCAATTCGGAGCGTAATGAGGTGGCCAAGAAGATTGGCACGCGGACGGAGGAGATCCTTAGCGATCTGCTGGAGATTGAGCGACTGTCGGGGGTGTTCTAGACATGCTCACTCCTCCGTGTAAAGTTTTAGTTGATAATTCTAATTGTAATTTATGTTACGCGAGTTTCTCAGTTGTAATTCTAGTTTTTTTGTAATTCAAACAAAGTATTTTGTTAAGCACACTGAAAGGTGTTTTAATGGGGGAAATAAATCTGGAAATAACTCGGATTTAAGCCTGAAAAATCACAGATCGAGGATCAAGGTATTGCCCAAGCCATTGCCCAAAAATAAAATAAACAATTAAAGACTTTAGATGGGACGCCTTTGTGGTGCGTCTTGCTTTCTGTCACAGCTAGAGCTGAGGCATTTCTTTATGGTTTTGTTTTGTTTGTTTGTATAATATATATATATATAATGTATGTATATGTATACTAGATTATTCATTGTATAAACTAACAACATCATCAGTATCAGTATCAGTTAGTTAACTCAATGTGCAACAGCCAACGACAGCCGTAACTACACTCGTCGTACGAAGAAAATACACATTTCCAATCGAAGATCATCCGAAAAAATGAAAGAAAAAACTTATAGGCGAATAATATTATTAAAGAAAATTGCAAACTGTCTGCTTAGTTGGTACTTGGTAGTTGGTAGGTGGTGGTGCGTATGTGTATGTGTGTTAGATGGGTGTGTGTCTGCTGTGGAAGGCGCTTCGTGTGTGTGTGTTGTGTCCTTGTTTCGTTGAGCAACTAATTTAGTTTAGGTAGCGAAAACAAACAATCAATCAAGGCGGCTGGGCTACAAGCTAACAAAGTATGCAGATTACGAGCTGATATATGTATATGTATATATATATATAAATATACATATATATGTGTACGTAGTGGTGACTCCTGGGATCCCTGCCAGCGCCGCTAGCCCTCAATCTGGGATCGCAGCCGGGGTCGTGGCAAATCCCCAAACACAGCCTCGCCATGGACGCTCTTGGTCAGCGCTTGGATGCTGGCCGCTATGTCAATGTTGTCCATGCCCTGTTGCAAAAAATGGAACATTAGTAATCGCAAGTAATTGGGTATTATAATCTAGGTATTATAATCTAGGTATTATAATCTTTGTATTATTGTCTAGAGGGAAAAATTCCTCTATAATATTATATAGAAAATAAGAATGGCTCTCAATAACATATCGAAAATATCGTAAAGGTTATGTCAAATATATATTATATTAATAACAGTGGAACGCACGGTCCTATGTGCTGGCTAGCAAATATCTCTGCTGGCTCTCTGCCTACACATGCACGCTATTAAAATTCGTACGACTTCGGCATATGTACATAGGGCTTCGGGTACGCTTTCGCCAAATTAAAGTACAGCATTAGTGATGTTTTTAGCATTAAATATCTAATTTTGTATATTACCGAAAATGTATGCTCAATTTATGCTAAGTTTCTCATTTCTAAGCACTTCATTCATATATCTTTCTCTTCTATCTATACAGGTAGCGATATATCCTTCTTTTCTTTCATTTCTTTTAGAAACCTGTGCAAATCTCACCTCCTCGCATCCCATCGCAAAATTGTTATTGTTAGCCACAGCCGCACGCTCGGCCAGCGTGGTGTTGGCTATCTCGATGGGCAGGCTCCGGGCGAAGTTCATCAGCTGCGCCTGCGTGGGACGGCCACCTCGCACCGGTATGGAAATCGTGCTGTCCAGGTCGAGAGCATCTGTGGATAAGAAAGGATTGTTTGGTAAGGATATTCGAAAATTCACTTACTTACTTATTACTTATTAATAAAAGGAATTACAAAGGTATATACAAAGGTATGGATAGGAATCCAATGACTTATGTTAAGGATATTAACCGGTAAATGTCATTGTATTTATTGTGTAGAATGCGGAAGCTATAATCGGGTTGGATAATTATCATTCACACACACCTTCAGCTTCGTCAGCTCCCTCGTCGTCGTCCAGCACATTTCCCATGTCGCTCTCCTCGTCAAGGAACGGATTATGACGCGGCTGGTTGGAGTCCTGCTGGTAGATCTGATTGCGCGGATAGCTAGGCACCGGCACAGATTGCACCGCCGGTGCGTCCACATCCTCCAGATCGAACAGACAGTCATCCGCATCATCTGCGGTGGCCTGCGACGAAGCCACACCATTGGTGGCCAGCATCTGGCTGGGTGGACCGCCGCCGCCAACTGAGCCGGCAGAGGATTGCTGTCGGAAGGTGGGACTGTTGCCCACGCTCATGGGCGTGGCTTCTGGGGTGGCGGGCGGTGTGTCAAAGTGCGACATCTTCCTGGCAACAGAGGAGGCACCGGACAGTGGCTGCTGCTGCTGCTGCTGTTGCGGCTGCTGGTTCAGCGTTAGGAAGCTGGGTGGATGATTCAGAGTGGTGGTGGGCGTGGTGGGTCCACTTAACTCCCTCCGGCTGCTGATCGTATTCCTACGGCGGGCAGTGGCGCTCTGCGGCTGATTGCTCGCCACTTCCAAGGCGGGGGGCATGGCACGGTCCAGCAGCATCAAGGCCTGCTCGGGCTGGCCACGGATCAACCGCAGCATCAGCGCTAAGTCCTGGTCCGACTTCTCCCGGAAGCTATTCAACAGCTGGAACTGATTGTTGGAATATCTCTCTATCCGCCCGTTCGTCTCCATAATCTCTTCCTGAACGCGCGCCTGCTGATAGGCCTGGATCATTCGGCATCTCTGCAACTGGGCGGCCTCTGAGTTGGCGGCCAGCGAAGCAATGCTCAGGCCGCTGGCGGAACCCGCTAGCACCGAGTCCTTGCCGCCGGCATGATCCATAAGATCCATGATCAGCAAATCGAAGGTCTCCGAATGCAACTTGTTGGACCTGCGCTTGGCCAGCTCCTCGCTGCTGGTCAACAGCCTGAGGTTGATGAGGTAGAGGGTGGGCGTGGCCCCGGCACCGGCCGTCAGTCGCTTGGCGCACAGCACCTCCTTGCAGTTGATGCACAGGGTCAGCTGCCAGCTTTGGCCAGCGGCCTCCAGGGTGAGGCCGTACAGCAGCTCTCGCTGATTGATTACGGCCACGGTGAGGTCTGGAATGGGTCCATGGGCCTGTAAAAGAAGAGGAAATATACCAGATATTACATTTTTTGTTGAGAACAAATGTAGTTTAGAAAGTTGAATAAATAATCTTCTTTCCAATTATTTGTGAATATATCCTTTAATTTATAATATTTGTTTAGCTCTTTTTCCAGTCAGCACATTCACTTTTTTATGGCTGTTTTGATAAGAGTTTCCCCACAAAGCCCCCGGTCAATGGCTGATAAAGGCGGATTACCAATTTCTGCACCTGCACTGATCCGAGCACCCCCTTCCCCTGATAGACCTTTCTTCTTCGATATTTACTCAGTTCAGACAGACAACAACACCGCGCACATACAGTAGTTCAAGTGCAAATTTGTCAATTATGTTCGTTTCGAGTGCTGTACCCGATTGGAAAACTTATCGGAGAACAAGAGACCAATGATGAACATCGAAAACAACAAACAATTAGTGCAATGGCAAAATGCTGTAAGCAAAACATCAAGAACAATGCAGACTACTTGAATTATTCAGTACGTCATGGTGTCACAGCCAGCATAAGGAAAATGTTGGTAAACAACCAGCTCCGATATCAAACAATCAATGGGAATAGATATGGGGCAGATATTAGGAAGAACAACAGAGATTATCATCACACACTATACACTATATAGAGAGCTAAAGAGCTATATAAATACTATTCCCCCCGTTTTAAATTAAATGGATAAATTCCTTCAACATTCCCGCATTTTATGCACTATAATTCCGGCATGTTTTCATTCCACGAAATAGCACGTGTTGGCCGACTGACACAGGAGCGAAAAGCACTTTTTATAGACGTGCTCGGCTAAATTTGACACTTGCGCGGCGTCCAACACAATTCAAGCAATAATATTCATATAACCCGGACGACGGACGACGTAGGACGGACGACAATAAACCAGCCAGCAGAGGCACTGGTTAGGAGGGTGTGAGGGGGCGATACAGAGAATTAAATTGAATTAACGTACGAAATGCAAACGTCAACAGAAATCAAATGACAATGTTGTCAGCCCTCCCCAGCCAAGCATGGTGTTCCTTCCTAACCAAACAACAGCCATCCTCATTATCCTCTTCAGGTGAAGATAATTAGCAGATCATGTCCACCGAATCCATATCCAATTAAGACTCTACTTTGTTTTGCTTTAAAACCCCATAAACACTTTGATTTGAATGCAAATATTGACCAAGTTTGGCAACAAATACAATAAATTAATTCGCGCTGAAACGCAGTGAAAACAAATTAATTTGCATGCAAAATAAGCTGCTTTTATAATAATAATCAAATATTATTTGATTAAAATGTATAGTAGCAGCATTGGCTATATTTTCTGATATGCAAATTCATGTCTGGCGATATGTTTATAAAATAATATTGTTAAACCGCGCGAAGCCAATTTCCGGCATTTGAAAATTGCAGCTGCATTCGGGGACCGAGCGTCTTCTTTTCACAAATTGTTTTCGCTTCCATTTTGGACAATAACAAGTTGTCGGTCGGTCTGTCTGTCTGTCTGTCTGTCACACCCACTCGAAAATATTGTTTTCAATGCAAATTCCAAACTTGTTTACACTCGGCGCGGTGCGGTAATATCTAATCAGCCCCCAGGTCCCCGCTTGGCGACAATAATTATATGAATGAGCCACAAATATTGGGAAAAAAAAAACAAATCATAAGAACAAAAAACAAGCCCAGTAAATAGCAACAAATGACAATGCAAATGCATTGTTGTCAAGTGTTTTGGCATGTTTGTGCTATTGTTGCCGGCCAGCCAAACGCATAAACATATTTATGGGCTCTGGCTTATTTGTTCAGTTTAAAATTGCAGGTTTATGGCTATTTTCGTAGCTACAAGAGCCAGCCAGCCTGGGCTCTGGGCTGTTGTTTTTCTTGCTGCTAATTTGTTTCGGTAATACCCTGTACAGGGGTATGAGTAAGCCAGGCATAGGTCGATTGATAACCAGATTAGATTGTGACCAAAGAAAAAATAAAAGACACTACATTTCTCACAATCTTTTTAATTTTAGATTTATTACTTTATCTTTTTAATCTAATAAAGATTGTGACATTTATTAGGTCTTTATTAGGGCAATGAAATAAAATAAAGATGTTGATTTTAATATTTTCTTATTTTTTTAAAAATATTTTAACATTCTCGCAAGTTTGATTTTTACAAAATAGAAAGAGTAAATATATTTGTAATGAACTTATAGCTCTGTGGGCAACCATGCTTAAGATAAGTCTTAAGTGTTGTACTATAAAAAAAACATTCTCTTAATTTCCTTAACTTAAAAAGAACAGCTTTCGAAAGAGGTCTAAATGTTCGGAAATATACGCCAACCCGATTAAAAAGGGAAACAAGAGAACCGCTCAATTGTTCTCTATCCTCTTTCGCTTTAAATGTGAGAGCAAGTTATGGATCAAGAGTCTTGAGACCTCTGTTTCTCTCTTCAGCACTTTGCCTGCAATGTACAAGCAAAACAGCAACTATCAGTTCCTCTCAGTAGCGAACGAGAGTTGTTTTAGTTGCGCTCTGAGAGAGCTTAGCATTTTTTCTCTCCAATTTGTCTAAAATCTGTTTATGTATTGTTTACAAGAAATTACGTCAAAATACCAGGGTAACTGTCTAATCGATCATCGCTGATCGCCATCCATCATTCATTCTTGATGTTTTTTAGCTTTATTTACAGTTTTTATGGCCCGGCTGGCTGGCTAAGCTTAAAGTGGGTGTTTTTCTTGTTGACTCGCTCGCGGCTCGGCCCCGACCGCCTGACATTATCAGTTTGGGTTGTAAAACGTTGAGTGGGCAGGCAATATCAGCTCCCTCCATCCCCCCTTTTTGGTGCATCCAGGATAAAGGCAAGAAAGGGAATCTTTTTACACAACACACAGCGCTTGGCTGTTTTGTCACATTTTGTAAGAAGTTGCAGCAGCGGCGTGCGCATCTTGCTCGCCGTTTGCGCCATTTGCCAAGTGTCAATGACTCTTCTTAGTGACTTTCAGACTGCAATGACAATTCAACAATTGAAGGCAATTCGCTTGGGTTGCTTAATTAACGTAACTGCCTGGGCTGCTCCTCTTTCTCTCTCTCTCTCTGTTCGAATTATCGACTTCTCTGGCTTAATTGAAATTAAATGTCTGTGCTAATTATGCTGTGGCGCCACCTAGCAGTGCCCGGTGGCAGAGCTCCGCCGTTTGGCTAATTAAATAACCGTCTTTGACGTATGACCGTTTGTTTTATGGCCAGGCCCGCGCACATTTGATTAATTGTAATCGCCAGCGTCTTCTGCCAGCAAATACAAAAAAAAAACAAAACCGAGCTAAGCAAAGGTAAAAATAAAAGAAGAAACAAACGTAAATAATAATAAATAAAACATGGCGTGTTCTTGGTGGATAAGCTAGGAAAAAAAAAAGACGGACGCAGATTCGCCGGAGGAAACGCGCCGAGGAGCACGTAATTTAGCCGCACACGCTGCTCGCATATCGGAAATCAATATAAATCGTTTTAATTGAAGCCGGACACTTAAATAATATATGCAATCGAAAGGGAATCAGTTGCAGTTGTGCCAACTGTCGAATTTGTTGTCAAACTGTCAGCAAAGAAATCGTTTGGGGGAACTCTTAATATGCACAATGGATATGGAAAAAGCTGTCTAAAAAAATGTATACATGAAATATGTATTTATTTGAAACATTAGAAGAATATATACCCTTATTATTTTATAACAAAACGCTTTTAAATATATGAAGAATACGAATACGGAAAGCGTTTGTTATTATGTAGTTAGTTGTTGCTTAATTTAAGCATTAATTTAGCATATTGAATAATAATGACATTTATTGCCATTTTACTCTGCTTGTTTTTGTGATATTTTTAATAGTTTCAATATCTTCACTTGTTATTACAAATCCTTTTAATTTGTAGTTCCAGGAAATAATTAGTTAATATATTTCTTAATATTAAACTCAAATATGTTTCTATATTATTATTTGTAAGCACAAAGTAATTTAATCTTGTCCATAAATGATTTAATAATCATAGTGACAACCTCTAAACAGTTTTTTTTTGTTAATGGCTTCATGGTTTTTATTAAGTACAACAATTAAATCTATACATAAGCGTACAGATTTATGGTTTTTCTTCACCTTAAAGCCAACCTAAGCAGATCTGTTTGCTTTTAAAAACGTTTAATGGCACACAGCATCGCATATTATGGCCATCAAGTTGACCATAAACTCAAGAGTTATGTTCTTGCATTCACAGAAGGTCGGGTCGGTAAGGGGGAAGTGAGAGTGCATTTTATACGGCTATTTTGTTATGCTGTACGGCTAATAACGACGCCACTTGAGTTGCCCCGAGTATCAGTATTTTTCTATTATAAGTTTTATTTTGTATAATTTTTAATACTATCCGTTTGAGCGACGGACTGAAACAATTGAAATTCATATCAGAGCGAGCGCGTCTGGCAATGCAGATCCCGATCCGGAGCCCCTTCTCGTCCGACTTATGCAACCAGAACGATTCCCATAAAACAAACAACTTTAGAGCTAAATGTGTGTAATATTTTTTCGCATTTTGCACATTGCTGCATAATTAATTTGTTGTTGTTGCCACCAGTCTGCGTGTGCTGTTGTGCACTGTAATTGATTGCCCGGCATTAATTAAGCGGTCTGCCCCCGCCCGACACTCGATGTGTCTAATGGGTCTACTTAGGGTCTGTCAACCTCCCTCGGACGAACGTCCGATTTTCCCCGTGCCATTTTCTCCTTCTCTGCTTTTTTTTTTCTCTTTGCATTTCAATTCGCTTTGCATTTAGTGCTGGCAGAAAAACAAACAAACAACTTAAACTGTGACCAAAGGTACGCAATCAGCTGTTTTGTGACAAAGCTTACAGATATTTGATGTCAT
>JAEIIG010004531.1:0-10276 GCA_018904695.1 Drosophila parvula
TAATTATAAGATGCCGTATTTATTTATTTCAAGACTTGAAGAAATATAAATTTAAATGTTCTTCAAATATTTAAGTTATCGAAATTCATCGTTCTCTCTAGGTTACCTAACTCTATTCCAGGGTATATTTCATGTAGAAAAAACTCCTATATATACTGCTACTGCTATACTGCTTGTGCTGCTGCTGGGCGGAACAAAAAAGTTTAACAAATATTATATAATTGCTGCTCTGCTTTGGCAAACTCCATTAAATTTATAAAGTGGGCAAAGTTGCATTGCATATACTTCTTCTCCGCCAGCTTTTTATCCCTACTTCAGACTGTGTGTGTTGTGTGTGTGAATGGGCATATGAGCACTTATTGATTAATAGTTTTATTGCATTCATGCAGAGCCCGGCCCATTAATTTTGCATGTTAAATAAAAGAGCACTCAATTATGTGGGCTGCATTCGGGGCGGTGGTGGATGTTAAAGAATGAAATATTCATGCACTTTATGCTGGGCCTACCATCCAAACAATGCATGTTTGATGTTGAATTAAAGCCCGCTTCGGCCATCGTTCTGGAATATTGATTGGTTTTTGGCCGGAAAATAGTTTTGTAAACTCCAAATAGCGGGATTATATGCTTGGTGCAGTTAAGCTCTTTGACTGCCTGCCTGACCTGACCTCTGATAAACCTATATCCGCAAGCAATTTCAGTTACAATAATTGTTTAGAGTGTCCCTATACTGCAGTATCATAAATACAAAGCTAACAATATGCTCTTTGTTGCCTTCTTTAAAATTTAAATACTTCTTTGGCAGAGCAGCACTTTTAAGCGGCTAGAGTTCTGGTCATTACTTTGATTATTATATATTCATAGAGAAATGTAGGGGTTTCTCTTGAATATTCAGGGGAAAAAAAAGGGAATCCAAGCTTGCAAGTCATCAAAGTAATAGTTAGTCAACCCCAAAGATGAGGCGTCAAAAAGCCTCTAAAAGGGCCAGAAAACATGAGTGGAATATTAAAAAAAAGGAAAACAAGATGGAATGTTTAGCTTAGGAAGACGAGTCTATAAATACCCTTATAACTTAAAGTCTCAGACTTGACAAATAAATTGGTTTTTACTTTAATTTCTTTTTCTTTATAAATAAAGTAACTTTTCATTATAATTCCCACCTCGTTACAAACTTCTGATTAAAATTAGAATACTTTCGCTAGAGTATACAAATAATAGAATAGGAAAACCGACACCCCAGAGATTTTTGGTCCGCAGAGAATGGGAGGAAGAGAGAGACGGGATGGGGGCAAAGGTTTTTCCATTTAATTTTCATAATTTCACCATTTGGCAAGTATCTCACGCATTTGCAATTATGTGAGGATTTTTCATTTCATTTCTTCATTTCATTTACGGTGGAGACTCCATTTCAGACCGCAGTTGTTACAGATTCTCCTATTGTTGGCGCTCTTTTTGGCCGCTGCACATTTATGCGCAACCGCATTTCAAAAGCAATAAATTCTGCAGCTTTGCGCTGAAGTTGCGCAAACAAAATAAACACAACAAAAAAAATATATATAAAAAAATAACACAAAATAAGGACAAACAGACGCAGAGAAAAAAGTACGTGGAGGATGCTGGGCAAGAAAACTTTGCTCATTTGTGGCCACCGAGTATTTTGATTTCCAGTTTTATATTCACTCAACAAAGCTCTGGGTAATATATAAATTAAGAAGTACAAACACACACAGCAAGAAATAAAGGGTTGTATATTAATTAAACCTATCTTAGAATTCAAATATATTGTAAAGAAAGGGTAGAAGGATTTGCCTTGGGATTTCTTCCCAATAATAATTATAGCCTTAAGATATTTATGTATAAATACATACATTTAGTTAGTGACTTTCAGGCCCTTGAATAAAATTATAACAACCTCCATGTAAGGATATAAAAATACGTATAAATATCTGATACGCTTATTTTAATTGAAAAGAAAATATTTTCTTCTTAATTTTTTTTTTCTGCTCTTCCGGCAGCTGTTTACTTGGCTGGCTTTCATTACTTGGTTTTCGGTTTTTTTTTCACCCTGCCTTCATTCTAAGCAAACTTTTGTGGACTTTTGGCCAAACCCAAGCAGCTTGTTATTATTATTTTTTGCCCTTCAATGGCAAAAGTTGTAGTAGGAAACAACAATTTCACTTCACCCCAAACTTCTCGCGCCTCTCGCAGCAGCTCAACCTTTGGTCCACGAAGATTCTGTGGAGTTTCACCATGAAAATTAATTGCGCATTTATTTTGAGTGAGTTTTGGCGTCTTGGCAGGAGTAAAGGCGAAAAAGGAAAGAGCGAGGAGTTTCCCCGAAGAAGAAGAAGAAGAAGAAAAACTTTGGCGCATTCGTTGTTGCCGTTTGTTGGCTTTCCTTACTACATACAGATATACATACCTCCTCAGTGCCGAGGCGGTAAAAGTTAACTAACCGTGCTCGAGTGGCAAGGTGACTACTGCCACGAAAGCTTTATGCGTGTGTGGTTTCCGCAAAATTGATTAAATTAATGTGTTTGTTCAGTGGCAATCGAAAACAAGAAATAACATCTCAAATTAAAGAGTTGCTTGCAGCACAAAATCAAACTGCGATTCCTATTCCATTCAACAATCGAACTACAATGGTAATAGTAATACACTTTCCATGCAACATGATTCACACGGAGGGGGTAAGCAATATCTCCCCGTCTGTATATGCAACCCATAGAAAATCACCGCCCCCGCCAATTTGCAATTCGATAACAATGCGGGAGCGCTTAGTGGCACGATACACAGATGCAAACAAGAAACGGTTATTGGTTTCCCCGATATTGTAGTCACGGTCCATGCAAATCAAGTTAGGCCCTCTGACTTTGATGTCGTCGAATCGAATCACAAGGCAAACACACACAGCCTGTCACACTATCATCCGATCCCCGTTGAGGCAACCAGATTTGCTAACGATAATTTCCAGTTATGAAGGCCATCAAATTTGCATATTAAGACGAGTGTAGGGGATGTAAATTGGTGTGAGAATTAAGTACTTTGAAGATAAAGCAGCACGTTTAATTGCAATGTGGCAAATCAAAGAAGTTAAGGACTTTTTCGACACCCTAATGGGCGGGATAAATAAATTAGACACTTGCTTTGAGAAACTTGCTTGATTTAATTCATGAAAAGGATGTAATTAATGTGTTAAAAGAAAAGAAAAACAACTGCTAAAATTATCAGCTTCCCTTTGGGTTCTCGCTTTAAATGGAAAAGCAGTTTGCTCTATTCCACGCATAGCCTGGAATGTACAAGCAAATTCCCAACAACATCGTACAGTAGCGAACGAGAGTTTTTTTTTAACTATATTCTCAGAGAGTTTCCTAATTTTGGTCTTTACAAGAGAAACAAGAAAACAACTCGGAGAGCTGTTGTTCTCTTTACAAGAGAAACAAGAAAACAACTCGGAGAGACCGTTCCATTGACTTTCTTTCTGTTTATTCTTGGTAGTGGAGGAACCTTTATAATATATATATAAAAGCCAATTGAATGGTATTTATATATACTTCTTCCCAAGTATAACGAATGTGTCTCTGACTCATCGAAGCTGATGTCATAGAAACTGTTAGAGCAATTAATTTAGGTTTTGTAATATATATTGGTGGCTTAGTTATTCGTTGCATTTAAAGATAAATGTATGTGCTTTACCAACTCCCTTCATGCCATCCCCCTATATGTTGAGACTGCCACCGACACTAATCAGAATTAGTTCCCCGATATCCGCTCGGCAGCCAGTCTTTCAGTCCTTTCAGTGCTTAGCCGTACTTTGTGTCTACAATTTATTTCAGTCATTTTAATTGATTCTGTCGCTTCCTGCGCCCGAGGCGCGCCCCAGGCTCCCATGGAGAGAGACTGCACCCGGCGCATCTTGTTATTTGTAACAATTAATATCCAATATCTGGGTGCTGCCATCATTAGTTTGTTTTTCTTTCTCCTCCCTATTTTCATTTTATTTTTCTTATTTCTTATTCTTTTATGTATATATATTTTTTTGTTATCCTTTTCTATCTGTCGGAGATGTTTCACTTGGCGCTGCAAAAAGCTGCTTTTATCAATAGAGAAAACTACAACAAAGACGCGGACCAACTTCAGCTGGGTTATTAAGTAACAAGGCAGAAATTACACTTAGGATATAAATAGTTAACGAATAAATAAATAAGGAGTCAAAGGTTATGTTTTTATAAGCATTTAAAGGCTAAAATATTACTAAAGGTAATTTCATGTTAGGAAATCCTGCTACCTTACCATAAATTGTAGATATCTGATAGCTAAGCGATTTTATTAATTATTTTTCATAAATAATCTTTCTTAGTTAAATCCCAAGAACTTGAAAAGCGTACTATAAAGTCACATTTTTCTAGCAGTGCAGGCAATGGCGAGGGTTGACTGGCTTCTGGTTGGCTCCTTGCTGATGATGCTGGATTTGACAGACCATTTATCATCGCACTAATTGTGTATCATTAAAAAAGCGGCGAATCCGCGCCCGCGCGCTCAGTGATGTTAACCCAAAGAAGCCGACACGAGGCTGAAAGTCCGGAATAAAAACCGCTCCATCTCCAGCTCCTTTTTTCCGGGGACCAGGGACCAAGCCCGGCACCACAGCCATGGCGGTATCGATATTCGCTGACAATGGCAGGCGTGGCATGGCGGCGGGGCGACTGTGACAAGCGCTCCTTGCAACGCCGGAGCGACGCAAACAGTCGTGACAGTGATAGAAATCTGTGGCCAGCAGATTAAACGTGTTCCCAGTTCGCAGGACGAAAGCCAACAGACCGGGTGGCGGTGAGAGGGCGAGAGTCTTTGTAGAAGTCAGTCATGATTATCGGCACTTTGCCATCACCACCGGCCGGAATAGAGAGCTATCACAATGAAATACGGAAATCAATGGACCAAAAGTATTACAAAATTTAAGGCTTTGTATACCTACAACTTTTTAGGCTCTTTAATCAAAATATTGCCTTACTTAACTTCACCTTTGATTAAGTATAAGGACAAGATTTCGTTAAATGCCAGAGAACAATATCCTTTAAATGTATTAATCGACTTTCGCTCTCATCAACCCTTTCCACTGTCCAACAAACACAATGGACACTGACAAGGGAAGCTGGACTAATGAGAAACGTGCTCCATGAGTTGCGATAAATGGTTAGCTCAGCTGAAACGCTGATAGTACACCCCCCTCGGAACTCGCAACTCGCAACTACATAATAATCATAAAAATTCAAAGCTCCTTCCAGCCAGCAGCAGCAGCACATCGTCCCCCAAATGGCATCGATGATGGATTACGACGTCAACAACTCATTGGGGGATGAGGAAGGAACTGGCCCGAGGCCTGATGAAAATGTTAATGTCGTTGCCAATCGCTTTGTTAATCCATCCAGGACGGGTTAGTTGATTTTCCGATCCCACAGCCGGCCTCGTTTCCGTTCCCGTTCCCATGGTGCGTTTGGAAAACAATTATAACCAGCTTTTCTCAAGATTTCCCTCAACTATCATCAGGGAAAGTAGGTTGAGAGACAGAGAGAGCAAGAGAGCCTGGGACCGGACTGGCTAGAACTTGTCACGTAATACACACTAATTAATATTGATATTTTCTGATAATGAGCTCTGGACGGCGACTGGTCCTTCCTTGTAGTTTCTGCTTAGTCAATGGCATTTTGATAGGCCGAACTCAATAATATTCCGCCCCTAGCTAAATTGGTCGTAATTAAAGAGAGAGCGCATTGCAAACTGAAGATGGGAGCGATGGAAATTCATTAAACTAACCTAATAAGGCAGGGGAATAGAAATTGTTACTAAAAGCTAAATGAGAAAAATTATTTTAATTTTCCATCCGGCCAGCTTTGATTTAATCCGTTCTTTCTTAACTTTCCCCTTGTATGTCTCGAGATTATGACACAGTTTCCTTATGGCTCACATAAAAACTGACTTTCAAAGCCTGCGTTAAGCTTTACGGACTCTTTGAAGTGCGCATGCAATCATTACTTTCAGATGCTTCAGTTTACAAGACGCGAACAACTGTAATCTCTCCGTGCCAGTAATTAGTTATGTTTAACTACAAATCTCGTGTGCCACACCCACACCCTCACACACCACCGACTGTAACCCGTCGTCAGTTGCCATTAAAAAGCCCAACACGTATCGTGTTCGACACTTGATAGAACAAACAATAGCCGGAGAGAGACAGCAAAGAAAAGGAAAACTCATCCCGACCTTAACGGAGGGTCGTAAAGGAACCAGTAACTGGGAGGGTCCAGTTGGTATGCCACATGCAATCGGGATGGGGGGGTCGGTAAGGTCCTGCAGATCACACTTAATGGTTATGCCCATGTCTACGCCAGTCTCGTAAAACCGAGAGGGACGGCAGCAATAAAAGAACTCAAACACTGCAGAAAAACCACACAGACTACGGAAAATTTAAAAGGAAAAGGACTACTTTAAATATGTATAATATATTTATGGCAGAAACTTAAAAGGAACTTAAAGCAGAGCTGCCCACCCAGGGTACCCGAGAGCATTAAGCTGCAATCAAGGTTTTCACACGCGAAAACAGGGACAAATTCTAGGAATACTTCCTAATAATATATAATATGATGCATTATTTAGAAAGATTTGAAGTACATATATTTTTGCCTTTTTGAAATCAAACTTTAAATTAAAAACTTTCTTTTCAGTGTACTCTCTCTGGCAACTCTCTCTCTCTCTATTTGAGAACTGATAAGGACGAGTGGAGGGCAACAAAAATATTTAATGAAATCAGCAGTGGCACAACAATGTGGAGATGGAAGCATAACAAAATGCAATTGTTGCATTATTAATTTATATTATGCGCAATTGTTGCAAAGCCTGGGCAGAGATACACCCTCGCCACACACACACACACACGTGGCCACGGTTCATGCGGAAAATCCTGAAATGAGGACGAGGGGCTGGGAAAACCCAATGGGGGGAGCAGGACAAGGAACAGACACAGGCCGCAAGATAAGCACCATGTAAAGGTTGCTCGGGCTGAAACCATAAAAGGAGCACAAACACAGCAAAAAAACAAAAAAGAAAAGAAGGAAAAAGGAGAGAAAAAAAATGCACGCCAAAGGATAACGACAGCAGGAGGAGGAAGTAGAGCCAACCAATTTGCCACCGCTCCCGCAGCCTTTGTTTCTCTCCGGGAAAGGTGAAGGAAAATGTGGTAATAAAAACAACAATTGAACACAGTTATGATTGAAGTGGAAGCAAATCCTGCACAAAAGAGAGACCACAGAGCGAACGAGGGAGAGACCGGGCAGGAAGTTAAGGGATCTGGGGATAAGCCACCGAGCCCGAGCACGAACCCGTACCCGTACCCGGACCCGTACCGGCATCCCAAAAACCCACCACCATCGTCATCGGAACCACCATCAGTGGCACCACCACCATCGGCACCACAGGTCCATCCCCAGCCGGCATTGGTTTTGTGATTCGTATCGATCGATTTGATGACACACACTCGCAGCCTCCTCATCCTCATCCAGTGGTTGAACGTGATACACAATGGGTTGTGGCAAAAGAAAATCAACAAATTATTTGGGATTCATAAGGATAACCTAAATATACTGTTAATATAACTATGAGATAGTTAGAAAGACCCTTTGTGTACCAAATATTTAAAGTACTTGAGTTTATCATGATAGTTGAATATATAATTCAACTTATCATCTCTTGAAAGTGTTCTTACGGAAGAATCTTTACAAACATTTTAAATATGTTTTCGTATATTTGAATATTAAATATATAAAGATATTTATAGCCCGATACCAGCCTATGAACCATTAAAATAATCTGGGCTGCTTAAGAAATCACTATACTATCTAAACCTCAAGGAAGATCTGTAGAAGTAAGCTAGGAAATGCTTGAGGTACTGGCTTTTCTGGCTTTCTCTTTTATTTTCTCTTTATTTCAGAAGAAAATTAATATAAATATTTAATAATTTTATAAAAAAAAGCCGAAATTGAATAATATTTGTTACATCGAAAAACGATTAACTTGTAGGAAGCTTAATTGTTGAATTAATATATATTTCAGGTAAACTATTTATCTATATTAAAAACCAAATATATTAATTTAATTCAAGAAGGTCCTGCAAGTCCTTCAAAAGGGGACAATAACTCGAATTTTATCTCTTGAGTCGTCGTGAGATTAGCAAACCGATACCTGAGCCAAAATCCATCAAGCCGCCTTACATTTCATATCACATTCTCGGTTGGCTAATTTGAGATGCTTGTTTGTGGCGCATTACTTCCAGTCGAGTTCCTCGATTGATTGAACTAATCAAAGTTTCTGCCTGACTGAATGTTTCTCTCAGTGTAGCCGGGGTACACAGGAAATGGTAACTTTGCCAACAATTATGGTCCGTAAGCCCCATCATCAGTAAGTTCCGCCCCATTCCTTGTGTCCCGTGTGTGTTTGTGATCGAACTATAAGCGCTGCTCCGTTCACCATCGCTCTTGGGGTAACTCTCCGGCGGAGTGGACAGTGGTTGGGCGGAGGTCGAGGCATTGATTATGTTGTTGCCTCAATAGTGGCGGCTACAAAGGGGAGAGGTGGTGGCGCCACAGGCGGAGGCAGGACTCTTATATGTATATGTGGAAAGAGAGAGAGAGAGAGACTAGCCGTCGGCGGTCCGTCTATGTTCGTCCATTCTGGTTTGCGTTTGCATTTTCAACTAGTTAGCCGGTCTCGATGAGTCAGGCAGCCGAATTGCGGTCCACTATTTCAATGAGCCAAGGCCCACACGCATCACATACATTGAGAGAAGGGGATAATAATGCATAATAATGCATAATTCTTCCATGTCGATTATATTATTGATACTTTACTTATCCCTAAAATGAATCACTTAGATTTGGCTGAATTTATATCCTTGTATTTAAATATATATTAACACAAGTAAACGTTAAGTTTAATAAATCAAAGGAATGCATCTTCTAAAAGTAATTCAATTTAAAATCGATATATTTTTTAGATAACTTTCGATTCTTTCGAAGATAACTCCTCCGATTTTGGTATATTAAAATCGTAGAATTAAAATCGCAGGGCTTAAGCTTAATAAATAGTAGAGACTTCATTCTAAGAGTGAATATTAAAACAAAGATCGATATATTTTGGCTAAATTTTCGATAATTTCGATGAAATGTTGAGAATAACTTTTTCGATTTTCATAAATTAAAATTCTACTTGTAATTAAAATGGCCAAGGCTCAGCTTAAGGATAAAAAATTAAAGGGTTTGGAACTCTAAGGTTTTATTATATTTTAAACCAATACATAGACACGATTTTCGATAATTCCGTTGATAACTGGAAACTAACCCTGTTAATTTCGATAAATTCAAAGCCTACAATTTATATTTTATTAATGTTATCATACAACCCGAATTGTTTATTATTCTCATATTTTTCACAGTGCAAAAAAGACGTTTGTGAGTCCCTCTGTGTCTGTACTTGGTCAAAATAATTGTTATTGTTACTTGAGTGGCAGGCGAGGTGGATGTAGGGGGTGAGGGAGGGAGATGAAGAACCGCATCCTCCAAACATTATAACGTTTGTGGTAATGTGATTAACATTTGGGCCAAAGCCCCTAATGACCAAGTTGTCGACTTAGGACAGGCCAGCCTCAGTAGCGGCAAAGTTATTAAACTCGTATGTGCCACCCATACATACACACATCTATATACATATGTGTGTATTCCGAGCATTGATTGGCGCATTGTGGTGTGCGTGTGCGGTCAACGGAGTGTATGTATGTGAGTGTGAGTGGTTGGCTGTGCTTGGCGCTTGTTTGTCCAACGCCTCGTATACGTAATGAGTTTGCATGTGCATTTTCAATAAAAATTCATTTCACAATCGCTTCACTCGAGTGTGTACAATGCCGGAGTAATTGCATTTTAAAAATTGCTTATTAAGGCAGAATATACCCCCTTGCTTGCCTTTGTCTACCGATTAACCCACCATATGTAATGGCCATTAATTGTATCCATGGAATTTCTCATTAGCCCACAAAAACAGGAAATTACAAATACTTATTATTAATACACACCAGCAACCAGTAAATATCTTACTCAGTAGGTGGTCTTGTCAAGGATTTTAAAGGGTACAAACCTGCAAAGAAAGAAATTTAAAGAATAATTAGAAAATGTTATAATAATCAATTTATTCTCGGAATTAATATAGTAAAGGAGACTATGAATGGATGCCTTAA
>JAEIIG010004536.1:0-10171 GCA_018904695.1 Drosophila parvula
GGGGAAACGCAGCAGCCCGTGCCATCACACTACTGCTGGCCCGCTCACTCTCTCGGCACGTCTCCTTCATTCTGCATTTACCCAGCAGATGTTTGGAGGGGTAGTAGGCTTTAAAGTGCGAAACTACAAATTGGTTTGCCGCACCGACTGTTATATCCCCTGTTCTCATTTAAGTAAATTTTTTTATATTCATTCGGAAAAATACATACATATGTATGTACAGTCATACATTCATATACATATATGCAAGACATTTTATTGTTCTCCCAGATTTGTATTTATAAATCAAAATAATATAATAATATATTTAATTTAATACAACAAATTCTTCTATTTTTTCATAACGCAGCAGCCAGTTCCCTCTTGCTGCTGCTGGGCCGCTCTCTCCTACGGCTCGATTGCCTTATCTAGCCATCGCTTGATGGAGAAGCCGAGCTGCGGGAGATAGTACGGTGCTCGCGAAGAGGATAAAGCAAGCTCGCCCCTTTCCGCGTCGTACCTGTCACCCTTCCACGGGTCTTGTGGCTACCTCCGTGGACCTTATGTTAGGGCCTTATTTTAGCTTAATGCTAGGGCCTTTTCGAAATACTGATGCGCTTTAACGCTAGGACTGCCCCCCCGTGGGTCTTACGCCACTTTTCGCGAGCCTCTTCGCCTCTGTGGCCAACTTCAGTGACTTCGTCACAAACTATTCAAATTTGCAGTCGGCCATAGTAGGCTGTGGGCCCATATAAGAACTTTTCCTTCGTCCGATTTCATTGACAGGAGGTCATTATTTGTCAGACGCTTTTAACATTTAGATCAAACCCGAAAAAAAATTATACAAAAAAGGTAAGTTAGAACACGAGAAAATCACACCAAAAGTGAAAAATTTTGAGTATTACAAAACTTCTTTCTATTCTTATACTACTGTCGGCATAAAGGAAGGTGAATTTGTTTGTAAAATGAAAAATCTTTACTTATTTCAATTTAATTTTCTTTAAAGTTATCCCTTCCCGATAAAATACACTTATGCCAACGTTTCCAATCCTCGAAACATCCAAAATAGTCCCCTTCCCGGTATAGCCATCAGTGCCTTCTTCGATTTAGCTTTTATCACCTCAATCGACTAGAAACGCGTTTCCCTGAGTGGTCTTTCGAGTTTTTGGTATATCTACAACATACATATGTAGATGTTTCACGGAGACAAATCAGGCGAATACGGTGGTCGCGGAACGATATGCGTCGAATTTTAAGCTAAATGGCCACGAAGAACGAGTGCATTATCGTTATGCAAAAACCAAGAGTTGCTGGTTCATAATTCTGGGTTATTTAGACTAATAAGATCACGCAAACGACGCATAAAGCTCAAACAATATTCATTATTAACAATTTTGGGCGGGTGGAAGGAATTCATAAAGCACTACACCATGGGAACCGAAAAAACTGCATTATGACCTAGATATTTGACGACTTTGACGTGCTCTTTTCCGTCTGGTCACGCTTATAGCATAATCTTCGCTTGATTGGTCGATTGTCTCACGATCGTAAGCATAAATTTAATTCTCATCTCCCGTGATGATGCATTGGCTTGTCCTGATAGTCAGAAAACATTGTTTCACACACATCAACGCGACAACTTTTTTGCAAGAAATTGAGCGCTTTCGGTATCAAACGAGATTTGAATTTTTGAAGGCCCAAATTATCATTCAAAATGGTTTTCACAGATCATTCTGATATTCCGATTATATCAGTAAGTAAGTCAACGACGATTTTTGACCACTAATTTATTTACATGTTGGTCAGCTGTTGATGTCGATAGTCGTCCGGAGCGCTCCAAAACATTACGACGTTTTCGACCCTCTTTGAAGTCTTTGTACTACTTATAAACATTTTTTCTGCGACATAGTAAAATCACCAAAGGCCATTCGGAACATCTCAAACGTTTCCGCAGGCTCCTTTCCGACCATATAAACTATATATATTCTTCATGAGCATAAAAATCTGGATCTGCCCATGTCCGTCGGTCTGTTTCTGGCAAAAACAAAAACCGTAAATCTCTGTTGTTTTCAATATACTACCACAGAAGGATTATAGCAAATGAAAACACGACCTTATACGGGCATTTCAGTGGGCTATAAATTGTAAGTCAGGTAAAGTAGGCCTTTGTTAAGCTGGATTGTTTAATTCGATTTCTCCTGTCATTGTGTTTCAAGTGCTCGTGAAAAAATCTAGAACAAAACCAAACATTTAAAAAATCTTTTAATAATTCCCACAGAAGGACCAGAGAGCAAAGAGGCCATTATGTATAAGATTCCAGCAGCAAATGAAGACAAGAGACGTCAACAAGCGGCTATAGGTTCGGAGCGTGCAGCCCGCCTGGCAGCTATGGAAAGTCGCGATCACGGCCATACCATAGCACCTCAGAACAACTTGGATCTTAACCTTTCATTCGGCAATTATTGGACAAACTTCGGTGGAGGAGAGACCCCTGAACCGCCGCGTATGCTGCCGGCCATTGGGTCAGAGAGGGCTGCCCGCCTGGCAGCTGTGGAGAATCTCAATCTAAGACGGAAATCGGCAGCTCGGCAGTTGCAGTCATCGATGCCCTCATCAGGGTTGCGCGGTGACGACGAAGATTTGTCGTTTTGCTTAAATCCCAACGCCCTCTGGTCGTGCACGAGCGTGCTGCCGGGCTGGCAGGAGGTGCTTCAGGAGGAACGAGTGCCCCATCCTGATAGGAATCCACTACCGACTCCCACTCCGACTCCGACTCTGACTTCTACGCCAGAAGGATTGTACCTTCTGTTTGACAAGACTCCTGTTAAATTCGACGGCACATGGTTGACCATGCTACCGGGGTGGAAGGGAAAGGGAGAGCTGCCCTTGCCACTTTGCGATGAACAGGTATTAGATGACCTACACTGCGCTCAGGCTAAGAATCACAGGTTGATAGAGCGCATACTCAATCATATGCCCGACGAGCAGCGTCGCCAGCAACTCCAGTACGAATTGCTGCGCCTCCAGCTCCGCAGCGAGTTGCAACTGACGAATTTTTTGGAGGGGATGCTGGGCCAGGGCACGCCGGAGCCCAAACCGGAGCCCAAACCGGAGCCCAAACCCGAGCCCGAGCCCGAGAACGAACCGCAATGCCTCTGGATGTCTTGGTTCGGAAATGAAGAGGATACAGAAGCTGCAGGAGGAGAAGGAGGAGGTCGTAAACTTCCTGGACCTGTGCCATAGGCGCAGAGGAGCAGAGCAGTAGCGGCACCAAGTTTAATAATGGGAAGCACAGCTAGTCCTCGGCTAGGCACTGGATCAAACAGCGCGGGTATCATAAGATCAAGTATAAACATCAAAACTGCTTTCAATAAAATCCATTCCGAACCGGCGTAATACCTATGTACATACATACATATGTAAAATAAATAGGCTTTTGGTTGATTTAGGTTAGATTATATTATATTTCGGGGCATATTTATAATTCCACTAGCATAGAAATAAATTCTACATAGAAAAGGAAGCCGAAATGGAAATTGAAATCCATCTACTCCGTGTAGATTTTTTATCGGCAGCCGAAAAACCCTTATAGACATCTAAATTGTGACGATAAATTAGAACAAAAAACGGCAACAAAAAGAATGTTGCAACAAAATAATAAAGGTACACAGAGCAGAGCCTTAAGACGTCGAACCGAACCGAACATCGCAGCTTAATTCTTCCAAATGAACAAACTCGAAGAGCGGCAATGGGCAAGTTCAACTCCCCAACCACCCAAACCTAAAAGTAAATTTAAAGCGACCTAAGCCCAACCAGGCCTTTTTTGTGTTGCCTTTTTGCCCAAGTAACACATAAAGGCGACAACAAAAAGTTGACTTCACTTCGGTGAACAAAGACAGAACAAAAAACTGGCCCGAAAAGTGAAAAAAAAATTGAGAATGGGCAGAATGGCGAGCAGGATAAAAGGATGCGGAAGAGGGAGGGAGATGCGTTAAGCCAAGGAGCGCGGCAGTCTGGCGTTTGCTGGCAATTTGCATTTTTATTGTATCAGAACTTGGTTAAAGTCAATACACCCGAAGGACGCAATCCAAGCCATGTCGCGCAGATCCAGTCCCGAACTACTTATGCATAACTACGTATAAAATGGTACAAAAAATTCACGAAATAAGTGACAAATAAATATAAAAAAAATAAAAACTTAAACCAGGCAGGGTAGCATGCCAGGCCAGAAACAGAAGAAAAGATAAACAAAGACAAATTAAAATGTAGAAAGCCCTATATTGAGTTGCCCGCCCAGCTGTGACGACTGTCGGGCGAAAAACGCAAGTAAATAAAAAACGAAAAGGGATAATAAATTAAGAAGTACGCATACTTACATACATATGTCCATATGTATGTACATACATGGACAAGACATGGACAAACAAACACCAACGCAATCAATGTCAAGTCAAACGTCTGGTAAGCAACTCAACAGTCAGTTTAAATAACTTATCGACACAATAAATTTGTATAAAATCCACTCCTATCGGTATTAATGAGAAATTATTCATTCCGTTTGATATATTCTTTTTGATATTCCGCAACTTAAATTTGCATAAATAAGGCTGTGTGGGAAACTTTCCACATTTCGGTTGAACAACTTAAATTTCCTGTTTCATTTCGGTATTTCGCATTTCACATTTATGTTAGCTTTTAAGTTTGACAATCAAAGCCGAGTTTCCTCAGCAAACTTTTCCTTTATTCGCATATTCGTACCTATGTACCTTTTATTGTGTGTGTGTTTTTGTCATACTTTTTTTTACGTGTGTTTTCTTTTAGTTTTCATATCCCGAATTTATTTGAATCACTTTGGAGTGATATTGTTGTGTGTGGCTGGGCCAAATTCAGTGAAAGCAGAACGTGGCCCGATCAAATGATGCTCACTTAAGATATGCAAAGTACTTGGGGTCGAATTTCGCATCAGACCGCTAGTATTATTATTATAAAAGTTAGGATTATGTTTACAAGCGATTATTTCAAGCCTATGGCAGCTGATTGTGCTAAGGTTTGCCATTTTCTGAATACAAAGAAATAAGACTATTATCTATTATCTATTATCTTCAGCTTTTCAGAGTCTAGTAAGTATTATTTATTTACACTGCTTAACAGTTGTAATAGCATATAACATATACAAATATGTTTAATATAGATCGTATATCTAATTGTCTGACGTTGTTGCCACATAAATAATTCGCATTTCCCAACTGATTAGCTTCCTCCCTTATTTCCCATTCCTCCTGTGCATTTCCTCTTCAGTATTTTCCTTATTGTTTGTGTCAAAGTTTATCAGAACGCCGAAGAAATTCACAGTGCAGCTGACACCAAAAGTTAGGCAACTTGGGGGATGTGCCACCAGCCTCGAAAGGCGGGCGGGTGGCAAGGGGAGATGGGAACCGCAGTTGCAGCTGCAATACTGCTGTTGCCCACCGGTTGCGTTACTCTCTGAATGTTGCATAATTTTCAGCTCTGCTAGCGAGCTGCTAGCTAATCACTGAGAACGTCCACGTAGTGACGATGAGATGAGCCCAGTGAGTGTGCACTAGGTGACTATCATATTATATATACATATATGTAGAATTTAAAACTTAAAAGGTCGTTAGGTCCGCCCATTATAGGCCCTACCGAAAAATGCTACACAGCCACCAATTTGTTTTAAATCATTTTTTTTTGTATATATAACTTGACAATTTTATTAGTTTGCACTTTATTTGGGACTCTCTGTTAACTTTGTCGGTGCGATATTATGGCACCGCCTTTGACTGACCGAAAAACTCGACCCGCCCACTTGAATATTTTAAATGTAACACCTTTAGAGCTGACACACCCGAAAACCTCCTCCCGCTGCTGCTGTTCTTAAAAAATACACAATGACAACAATTTAAATCTGCATTAAAACACTTTTTGAGCCTGCCTTTAAAATTGTGACAATTTGTTTAACTGACTTTCGCCGCGCCCCAAGTCGTCGGCTAGGAAAACTTTTGATTAAACTGGTTGTCCTTTCCACCACACCACGCTTGTCAAACTTTACATAATTGCTGAAACACAAAAAAACAAAATGAAGCAATTTCAATGGGCTTATGGGGAAAATGGAGCGGTTATTGTATAAACACGCCTTGAAGCTCTGACACACTTCCACAAAACACAATCAAAGCGGTCGCAAAGCTCGCTTTTCCCCCCTTTTCACTGGCAATTAAAATTTATGCAAATTAGCGTGCGGGCGAATGACCTCTGTACGACCTAGCACCGTCCCGGCAGCGCGAAAATATCCGTGACTCTTGCGAAAATAATATCCGAGTGTTTTTAACTTAAATTAGAGCTCATGTAAATAGCTTTGTGTGTGTTTCTCAAATAGTCTTCGGCAATATTCAGATTATAAATAAAGATTAAGCTATAGCTAAAAAAATCACAAAAAATGGATGGAATTTTAGCCCATTTCCACACTCTGATTTGTAGGAGCAGATGTATATGCTATATTATTTTTCCATTCCTCCATATATTAATTATTTGAAAATTCATATGAGAAAAATTCAAATCCTTGAATGATGGATATTGATATACAATATATTTATTTTTTTTGTATTTTTATAGAGAGAAATAAAGGACTCACCTCGCGCTCCGTTTCACCGTCAGCCAGGAGGTCGATCTTGTTGCCAACGACCACAATAGGCACCGCCGTGGTGGCCTTTGTCTCGTGAATCTGGTCCCGAATCGTGCGCACCTCCTCGAATGTGCTAGCATCGGTGACATCATAAACCAAGATGAACGCATCCGCAGAGGATATTGACAGAGCACGCATCGCCGGAAACTGGAGGGGAAAGTATAGTACGTACATATTATAATTAATTGAATGCTTTTTATATTTTTTAACGGCATTTTAACTGATTGCACACAACTTTAAGTTATTTTATATATTTGGAAATATATATACATATGTTTGGTTAGAATTATTTGGTTAGTTTTGTACAATTTAAAATTACAAATTACTAAAATGAAATATGCTTGTCAGATTTATTTCCATGAAATACTTAGTCGTTACTCATTGGCGTAGAAAATGTGGATTATTTTATTATCAACACATTTTGCTATTTAGTGAACTGAATAAATGTTTGAGTTTATATATTTATTTTTTGCCAAGCTACAACACCTTGGAACATATGTACATTCATACATATGTATATTGCCTTTTATGTATACGTTCACTTGTCACAACAATAAAGGGCAAATAAATGAAAGTAAGTCGTGTTGATCCCAAATGTTGGTTGTCTTTCTATGGCAGCCACCCAAAGGGTACATATTACAGCTTAAGGCCAACCAAAAGTGTATGTGACAGATAAAGTACTTATGTACATACATATATATAGGCTTTCCTATCGGGTATCTCATAGCATAGCACACTCGACAGCCGGTTTTATATTTGTTTATTTATAAACTTTTCTGAATTAACTCATTCCGTAACGTTGCACTCTGCAATTACCAAAGTTGGAGAAGATATTAATCGGTTTTTGTCTAGTCTCTCATCACACTAATCACTAGGAACTTGAATAAAAATGTCACATGCTTATATTTATTTACCAACCGTTGAGTGACGCACTGAATGTATTAATCCAAATGGAATTCCAGACATTTAATTGCCATTTGGTTTTGCAAGCCTCACGTTTCATTTTTAATGCACTTGTATAAAAAAAATAGGATAATACATTTTTGGGAATAAACTGTTGGTTATGCTAACGAGGAACGTGAATAATAAACCATAAACGAAGAACATCACAGTATTGAAGCTGTTAATACCGCGATATTTTTTATAGGTAATGTTACGATTTCGCGGAATGCTTGTCATCCCGAGATCCCTTAAAATGGGAGGAAAAATGAGTTAAAGTGTTGAACAAGGAATGCAAATTACAGGAACGACAACGGCAGCCATCAACAAGAATTGTTTCCTCGACGATAATTTGCATATTATTATTATTATTGTCATACACACACACACACGCACAAATTGGAATAATCACAGATAATAATGCAAACTTCGTTTTCTATGCCCGCTCAACATTTTCCCACTTGGCGCGAACAATATTTCAGCATTTTCCGCAATTCTCCGTCAAGTGAAAAGCGAGCACATGGAGAAAAAAAATTTAATCGCTTTGTTGTGCGTCGTGTGTGCACACTTTTATAATATACTCACGCTGAAATGCGCTTTGAAATTTGTGGAACTCGTGAAGTCAGCAGGCTGGATAGGGATTCTACAAATTGACGCAGAATTAACGAAATATTCACAGGAAAGTGCTCATATCATCTCATGAGAGTGCGTATGGTACGTGTTTCTGTGAGTGCGTGCAAGCCACCATTAAATGCCACTGTGATTTGAAATACGCGTTCCACGGTGATCTGTTCGCCTCCCCACCATTCATTTCTCGACAATTTCATACAATTAACTGAAAGCCTTTTCCTAGCTTTTCAACGGGATTAATGGAACACACTAAGTACGACACATACACACATTCTATTTGCTTTTACTTCATTGTTTTTCACAATTGTTTTCTCTGTGCATGGGCAAGACCGGGACCGCATTTTGCAACGCCTAAAAGTTCTTAATTAATATTTACACAAAAATGTGTGTAACGCTCGTGATGTTTGTCTTTGGTTTAATTAGGAATCCTTGAAGGGTGGCCCCACCACCGATCCTGACCTTTGACCCCCAAGGCTGTCATTGCATGTTCACAATTGTGGCAAAGTGCCCTACCCAACTCAAGTGAGCGTGTGTAAAATTTGTGAATTGTGTTTTGGATCTGTTTAAGGTCCCAAAGGTCCCAGGATAACTGGATAACAAGTCCCGTCCCGTCCTGTTGTCAATTTTGGATCAAGGAGAGAGCATCTTCTCCTGGAATATTTATTTTATTGCTATGAAACAATGAAAGGTATTATAAACATTTAAATTCTGACAAAGTTAAATTTAAAAAAGGAGGTCATCTGAATTTCGATGTGAGATGAATGGCTGGCGAAAAGAATCGTGAGAAAATTAAAACGAATGCGAGTGGAAAGCCGAAAGAGCGGAAAGCAGGGAAAAGGCGGCGAGAAATGGCGGGGAATGTGGAAAGTGGCGACAGTTCACTGGCATCGTCGTCTTCATCTCCATTCTCGTTTGTCTGACGTGCGTCTGAAACCGCAACCGCAGCATTTTGGCAGAAGATACACATACACACATGTACGAATGTGTGCACGGAAATTCGAAGGGGTATGTGGGGTTTGGGGGAGAAGGGGTGGGGAAAAGAACTGGCAGTCGCCCATTTAAGCCTCGCCCTCGCAGCACTAATGGCTTTCAAAACCATGTGCCTGCCTGCCGAGTTAGTTTCAAATTGAATGGCCACACACACAGAGTCGAGAAAATGGGGTTGGCCAGTGTCCGTTTTAATAAAAGGGCTACCATTGAAATGTGCAGGTCACTGATAAATGAAAATCCAAATGAAAAACCTGCGAGGAGAATCCGTCGAAAAAAAGGAAACAAAAACATAATAAAGGCACACAATGAAATAAAAGGAAAAGAGAGCGAGGAACAAAGGTCGGCCAAGTGTCGTGCCGTTCAAAAAAACCAAAACTGCAAGTGTCTCAGTCTCCGTCTATGCCCGACCCTGACCCTGACCTTGTGCCTGAACTTGAATCCGCGACCTGAACGATAATCTCAACCGGAACTAAAGCTGCCCTACTGCGTTTCGATGATAAACCGCTGCGGAAATGGCAACTTCTGAACGGGGTCAAATTGATATTCCCAGCGGGTTAAATGGCCAAGCTGTTGACCTCTCTGCTTGGCCAAGATACAATGAATTCGATTACTTTAAAGCTTGGTTCTTGTCGTTTATAAATATACCTGGGGTAACTATGTCAGCCCAAGAAAAGATCCTATGTGTAGTCCTGCAAACATATATTAAAAACCTTGATTTTATATTTTTTACGGCAATAAACAATTACAAAGTAAATTACTTTACTTTATTTGTGAAATTAATACAGGTTTCATTGGCAATCCTATGCCGTTTTGTTAGCTCAAAGAAGTTGGGTCTCGAAATTTTTTTTTCGAAATCTGAAAGATGCCCATTTTTGCCCTTCGTTTGCCCATGTTTGCCCACCAATTACTTTTTTTTTGCCCACGTCTAGTTTC
>JAEIIG010004542.1:0-11414 GCA_018904695.1 Drosophila parvula
AGTTATAATTATAATACAAAAGTTCTCTTTCGTAAACGCGCTAAAAACTCTAAACAGTGTCATATCCCCATAGTTTACAACTTTTGCTAAAGTGTGTTGCTTTTTTTATTGTTATTTTTGTTAAGTTGTCTTTGTTGTTGTGGCTGTTCTTGTTGAAATTATTAGACAAGCAACAGCAACAACAATAGCTGACACAAAAAAAAAAAGCACGCAGCGCGTCCAGTAAGAAAGATAAAGGAAGATTTTTCTTTATTTTTCTTCATTTTTTTTGCTGCTGCTGCTGCTGCTGTTGCTCTGAGCGTTCAGCGCATCTGTGTAACCTCAAGGTTGCTGAACCTCAAAGGAGCAGGAAAAGTGGGCGAAAAAGGAGCTGTTGGAAGGAGGAGAACAGGAATTGAAACAACAACAACAAAAAATAGCAAAAATAGCCTTCACCATAAATAGAGTCCTGGTTAAATTACTAAACAGATAATGACTCTGCCTTCAAGTTAAGCAGAATAATAATAAAAATCCGTTTTAATGAGTTCTAAAATCAAGAAATATATTATTGGATTAAAAAGCAGCTTGTAGCTTCAAATTTTCAATAGGCTCTATGTATTTATCTTTATTCTATGTGATATATCTATATACATATGTACATTCCATCATATAAATCCATCTTGGCTGATTGGTTTTAAATCAAGTCAAGGTCTGGCCAAAAACTATAAATAATGTTGTTGTTGTTTGCGGGAGATCTGGAAAATCCCCCTTTTTCCAGGTAAAAAGTCAAAGGAGCCGTTCCGAAACCAAAACCGATGATCAATGGTCTGCAGCAGGTGCAGCAGCAGCAGCATCAGCAGCAGCAGCAGCATCACCAAGATGATGATGATGGTCGGCTCGGGTTTCGAGTACAAAAACGTTGCCAGAAGGGATCTTCCTGCTCTGTTGCTGGAAAAACTTCCCTTTTGCCTGGCATTTCTACCTTGTTAACTGATGCTTCTTCTTTGGAAAAGCTGCACAAAAACCTGGCTGGCAAAAATAGCAAACCAAAACAACAAAAAAACAAAAACAACGAAAAAAAAAAAAAAAGATAGAGAGAGCAGCGAGCGAGCGGGAAACCCACAAATTGCAAAGCTGGTAAAAAAAAAAAGGAAAAGCTGCTTTGCACAATCTCAGATAGGAGAGGGTATTACGGGGAAAAGTAGTTACCTACTAGCTAATACACTGACCATAAATTTGGCTAGATTAGCAAGGGAATTGATGTTAATTTATACTTTATTTCAAGTGTTTAGATTTATAAAGTATATTTTTTATAAGAAATTCCAACACTTTCTCCGGATTCTGTTAAAGAAAATGTGCTGAAGGATTTTTCATAGAGCTCCAAAAGAACTCTTAGAAATCTTTGTATTATTTTTAATTTGAAGAGACATTAAATACAGAATTTGATTTGTTTTAAGATCTTAAGATCCTTTCCAATCTAGCAACAATATTAGTTAAGCTCTCAACCTTTTTATTTGTATAAAAATTACTACTTAAGATCCACACTTTCCTTAAAAATTACATATTTTATAAAATATGTATGGAAAGTTTAAAAAATGAAGGAGGCATCCCTAATATTATTCTCGGTGTATCTACTAGCTACTTCTTCTGCGTTCCGTTCTTTCCTTTTTCCATATATATAATTTTTTTTTTTGGTTTTGTTTTTCTTCTGTTTTTGGTGGCGGCGCATGAAAAAGCCGAAGAAGCTGCAGATACAAATGTAAGATGTAAGATACTCGGGGGAAAAACTCACTTGCTGAGGGGAAAAAGAACATTCATCAAGAAAACTGTCGTCGTTTTTTTGGTGTGTGCGGCATTTGGTCCGAGTATCTGTATCTCAGCCGTTGCCGGTGCCGGTGCCGTGCTTTCAGAGGAGTATCTCAGTATCTGTAGCTGGAGCTGGAGCTCTATAGCCGTATCTGTGTATTTGTAAGTACGTTAGCCTCTGTGAATTCTAACTCATATTACTACCGCCGCCGCCGCCGCCACCGCCGCTGTCTCTCCTGCCTTGTTTATTTTTGTTGCCTTTTTTTTTGCCGCTTGTTACCGGGGATTCCCCCTCTCCCGCCTTAGACGTTTGTTTATGTTGCTGTTTTTGTGTCCATTCCTACGCTCGTTCGTTTTTATTTTCATTATTTATCATATTTTTTTGTTGTCCGCGCCTAATGTAAACTTTAATAATATTTTCAGTATTGTTCGTGGAAACCCCACAAAAAAAAAACAGTGTGTGTCTGTGCTAAAAGATACAACAAAAAAAAGAAGCCCAAGACCACAAAAGCTGTGGCAAAAAAAGGAAAATTATAATCTGCTGGAAAAACTCGAGAAAAGCCTGAAATATATTTACCTTGGTAGGTATAAAGGGAGTTTTCTATAATCCTTCATGGAAGACGTAAAAAAAGGGATATGTTTACTTTGTTAATGAATTTAATTAAGCTTTTGAGTTAAAAAATTAAAGGTCTTTAGGGTTTAACGACATTAAAAATTCTTTTCCTATTTTTCTATAAATTTATTGCCTAATTTTTTAAATCATTAATTAGAATTCTCACAAGATCCGTATAAATATTTATTAAAAATGTACTTTCAAGATACTTAAATCATTATTTGGGCTTTCCATTAAAGGTAACTACTTTCTTGAAGTTGTTGTTGTTTTTTATTAACTTTTTCACCTTGGCACTCTCCAGGTTTTTATCACAAACTTATTGCAGCGAAATACTACTACCTTGTGTACGCGCCAAAGGAAAATATTTCAATCAAGTAGAACAACAATTTCCCAAAGATTGCTTGTGGAAGAAAAAACCCAACTGACTTTTACTATTTCATTTTAAAATTACTTTAATAACGAAAGCCCAAGAACAACGACAGCAATGGCTACAAAATAAATGGAGAACATAGGAAAATAACAACGGAAAATAAAAAACAAAAACGAAGTTGAGATATATATAAAAAACAAAAAAAAAACCCCCCGAACGTTGATGATGATGGAGGCGAAATCTCAAAATGAGAAGAGCGGAGCAGCAGCAGCAGAATTTTTTGCCTGCTGCTGCTTGTCTCCTTGAAATGAGAATGTTGATACCCTGTAATCGATGAATTCAAGGGCTATTAGTTACAGCCAAGGCAGGGCACTTTAGTTGGGTAAATATTATGATATTCCTACTAAAAGTATAGCAGGTTGACAATAAAGTCTGTTTCGCTTGTACCACAAAGGCTCTTTAGTTACTTTGGAAAACCCTTTAATATTTTATTTATCTTTATATACTATATATGCCCTTTTTAGCTTTTGTTTATCATTATTTCTTTTATTTCCTTTTCAATAAAATTATATTAAAAAACCGAATATACATAAAGCTCTTTGTAGTAGATATTTCCCAGTCGCTGCTATTCTGAAATTGCTTTTTTACTGGCTCCTGTTTTTTGCTGCTTACTTTGTGTTTTTCTTCGGTTTTTTTTTTTTTAACAAAATCTGTGTTTTCTTTTTTTGTTTTGTTTTTTTTTTGGGGGGGGCACTTTGTAATTTATTACGTTTTTTTGCCGTTACTTGTGCTGCTGCTGCTCCGTTCGAGTATTTTATAAAATTGTTCAATTTTTGCACGAGACAATGTCGCAGGGTCGACTTGACGCCCCTCCCACTCGTAAAGTGGCGCTGGAAAAGCGCAAAAAAAAAAAAACGAAATAGATGCGAGGAGAAGTGGGGGCAAGGAAAAGCGAACCAAGTGAATATTGAGATATTTTCCATGCTGACAAGCAGCCGCTTGGTACGCTTCGTTTTCGGTTTTCGGTTCGTTCAAAAGTGATTTACTCTTTTGGTAATGTGCATGAGAGGTTCCACCCCCTTTCAGTTTTTCCTGCTTTTTCCACAACCTTTTCTTTTTTTTTTTTTTTTTTTGCACTCACACACACTTGCCACTTGCCATATAATATACACATACTGTTACAACAGACATACATATCTGGACTTATATAATATATATATATATGAGGAGGAGGGACTTTTTCTCTCTCTCTATAACATAAAAAAAACGTAAATTATAGAAGAGAGCTCGAAACAATTGATACCCTAGGAGGAGCCATAATCTGATGATAAATACCACCAAACCCACCCAGTAATTCCAACACCAGTTGATGGCATTTCCACTCCATTTCCTTTCGACCTTGCAACGAGCGGCAAATCCCAAACCCGTTCGTGTCTTGCAAATTTGATGAAACTGCTAATACTTCCCTTGGGTTTTTTTTAGACTCCAAAGGAATCAAAGTACCAGAAGTTTTAAGCGAGAAAAAAATAGGCGAGAGACATTTGGAAATTTGGTTACTCTTTAATATTAACTAATGCCCAAAAAGCACGTGCTTGGTGTCGCAAGAAAAAGAAAATTATTGCAGGGTTTCTTGCTTAATTATAAATATTTATATGTATTTATAAAAATAAGCAAATATAATCATAAATTTAATACTTTTGATGACTTTTATAATGAAATAAGATTAAATAACAAAAGGTATATAAGGTATTCAATCATGATAATCAAAAAAAAACTATCTATTTTCCTTTAAAAAGTCTTGTGTTTAGATCATTTTTACCTCCATGCGAATTGTTTCTATATCATAGCTTTTTTAGGATTTTAAGGAAGCTGCAAAATGTAAACCACATCATGTTTTTAGGAATAATGAATTCCTATTAATATCTAGTCCTTGAAATAAAAACCCCCATTTCGAAGAGTATCCATTTCTTTGTTCTGCGAAAAATATATAAATGAACTATTTTATTTTTTTTTTTTGCGCTTTCCACAGCTCCTCCTGATGCCCTCCCCTCTTTCTTACCTTCCTTCCTTCCTACTATCGCTGGAAAAGTTCGTTTGTTCATTCGGTTACAGTTTTTGTTTTTTTCTGTCTTTGCCCCTTTTCTCCGAATTTCCCTCTTTACCTCATAGTTTTTCCGTCCCTTTGCCGAGCGCGCCAAAAAAAAAAGAGGGAAAAATACAACAACAAAAATTATAAAAGCCGGAGTACAGTTGGGGGGGGTGGTGGGTGGTGGGGTGGTATGAGGTAGGAGGTTATGTGGAAAAGCGGACAGGCAAAAACCGAGCAACGAGCGCTGCTTTTTTCCTTTCGTTTTCTAGGCAGCGCAGGTTGGGGGATTTTCGGGGGTAAATAAATTAAATGCTTGACTTTATTTTGCCAGGCGATGTTTGCCTTGTTTTAATATTTCCCTTGCCTTTCTCGGGATATACTTCTAGGTTTTTCTCCTTTTCTTTTTTTTTTTTGTATTCTGTTCTTGTTTCCTTTTTTTTTTTTTTGTCGACTGTTTTTGCTTAGCAATTTTCTCTCGTGTTTTCCCTTTGTCTCCATCTCTCACTTTTTGTTAGAATATATATTCTTTTACATTTTCTACTCATTTTTTTTGTGTGCCTTTTTAGAGCATGATTTGTAGTTCGTTCGTTAGATGGAATTCCAATCTGCTGGCGAACGAACAAAGGGGTGGAAATGTTCATATTCTACAAGAGGATTTCCATAAGTGTGAAAAACGAACGAAGGAAGTTTTCCACGATGACAAAAGAAAGAAAGAGATTGGGGCTTTGTGAGGTGGTAGAAGAAGAGAAGAAAAAAAACGGGGGAATTACTGTTGAACCTGTTGCGGTTCACAAGAGACGTTATCCTCCTTAAAATGTCCTTGCTTTGCAAAAGAAATCAAGCAGTTACCTTGGGATTTGTTAAAATCACAAATGAAGAAATCTTAAATCATTTTCAGCAAAAAATATGATTTATTTAAACAGGTTTCTAGACTTAAAATACCCAAAAGTGTGCCACATTAACTTCATCATCATTAATCAAGTGTAAAGTATAGTTAAATAATATTTAGCTTATAAAGTATAATTAAAAAATATTTAACTTATAAAATATAGTTAAATAATATGTAACTTATATATTTTTGCCCGATTTACTTGACACACAAAATCTATATCCAAGAAAAACTCCCTCAAAACGAAAATGAAAATAGGAATTGCCCAAGAAATATGTTTCCTGCCTAAAAAATTATTTACATTTAAATAATATTAAGCTTTTACTATTATTTTAGTATAATATATTATTATAATATAATATTATTATATCATTTCGATTCTATTATCATTATTGCTCCTATTTTCTTGTAGAACCTTTAAATGCAACTAATAATGTTAATTTTTGTATATATTTCTAGAAGTACAACTGCCACCTTCTTGATCCTAATACCCATAAATAAGTCAAGGTTAAGGCACTACCTAGTGCTTCCCAGCAAAATAAGTAATATATATAATTTACAAGAGGGTGGGGTCCACTCTAACATTTACATAAAAACAAAAAAAAAACCAAGTCAAAGTGTACACAATACATTTTTGCAAAGGCTCGCTCTCTCTCTCTCTTATCAGTCAAGGTTTTTGCGAAAAAAAATATAAAGCAATGAAAAAATATGTAAAATAAATAAAATAAAATGAAAAGAAACGTCAGAAAAATAAATTTTTTGTCCAGAAATTCAATTAATGAAAAAGTAAATATAATTGAATCATTAACATAATGCACAGAAATGCAGTGCCAGAGCTAATACAATTTAAGCCAAAACATTTTTGCAAATTAAATGTGAATAAAGTGAATAAAAAAAAATCATGCCACATTGCCACGGAAGCGGATAAATTTAAAAAAAAAAGAAAAAACACACTTCGAAGCAGGCAAAAGAAACAAAATTGAATTAATATGTATTAACACATAACAAAAAAAAAAAAACGGAGAACAATTAACAAAAAAAAAAGAAATAGAGGCAAACCCAAACGTAGACCACAAAAAACGTTTTGTGATTCATAATTTCGATTCGGATTCGGATTCGGTTTTTTGTTGTTATTATTTTATATATGTATATATATATATGTATATATGTATGTATATGTGTTTTTTTTGTGATTTTTGTAGAGTTTGCCTTTTGTGTGTGCGCCCGTGTGTTTTTGTTTGTTTTTATCTTTCCTATTTGAAAATGCTTTTTTTGCTCTTTTTTTTCGTCGGATAATTGCATAAAAATAGAGGCCGTATTTCTGTTGCCTTTTTTGTTATTTTATTTTTTTTCGATCGCGACATAATTTGATTTGAAAACCTTGGACGAACAAAAAGAAGATGAAAGAAAAAAAGAAAGAAAAAAAAAGAATGAGAGAGATGAAAAAAAAACCCCAAAGAATTCTCCCCGGACTTTCCAACAACCATATTTTTAGTGTATTTCTCTAGGCTTTTTCTTTTTTGTGTTGTTTTCGTATTATTATTTCCCATTGTTTTGCTTGGCTTTATTCGACGGAAATAGTTTTTATCTCTCCTCCCATTGCTTTGATTTCTTCATGTTTTTTTTTTTGCCTTTTTTACTTTTTTTATTATTACTATTGCTGGCTCTACTATGTATTTTTCAGACTGCTTTATTTTCTTCCACTTCCACATTTTGCTCTGGAAGTTATCAGCGAATTTGCCTAACGTGTTTGTTACTTTTTATTGTTCATATATATACGGTTTATATACATATATATATATGTATATACTTGCGTTGATTTTGTTTTCATTTTTTTGATTTGCTGAGTTTTTTTGTTTGTTTGTTTTTAATTAGAAATATGCGCTGATATCAGGAGAAGGCGGTTAGAAAAAAAAAAACAAACAGCCGCAAATAAAGCCCTTTTTCAGCAACAATAGCGAATAGTGAATAGAATATAATAGTGACACAAAAAACCTTGGGAAAAGTTCAAGGAAATTATTCCATAATCCATATTCATGCCATTTTTTTTCTTCTTTTCGTCGCTCTCAAAAAAAAAACATTATTTACGCATTGCAAATTATTTTGTTATTGTTTGGCATTGTTTTGAATAAACAACTGAAAATTTGCGTAAGAAGCGAAATTTATTTACTAGGCAAACTGAAGTTGGATTGACAAAAAAAAAATAAAGCAATAACAACAATAACAGTATATAAGTTAAAACAACAAACAAAAGCCACGAAAAACAATATTCGTGTCAAAATTGGAGTCGTTTTTTGTTCTTTATTTTCTATTGCTGCTGTTTTTTTTTTTTGGGTGTGTTTGTTTTTCTGAAGAATTATTATTTGGTTGCGGAATAACACGAAAATAAGTGTGATTTTTTTTTTGTTAATTCTTGGACAGATTTTATTATACCAAAGACAAGACTCTGGGAATACCCTATGATGAAAGACTATGCTGATAGTTTCAGCCCGATAGCTCAAAAACTAAGAGACTAATTTGCTTAAAAACTGAAGGACAGACGAACATGGCTAGATCTACTCGACTGTTGATGCTGATAAAAAATGTATATACTTTATGGGGTCGGAGATGCCTCCATTACTGCTTTGCAAATATCATGACAAGACTATAATAATTTTGTAAGGGTATAAAAAGGTCCCAACTCAATAAACCAAAGTACCGGGTATTTTTTTATAATTCCCAACTTGTCACTGGCGTTTATTAAATATAAACTTGAATATATACTATATTTTTAAAAGATCTTAAGGTTTTTTGTATTGGTAGTGTCCACCATCTGTTTTTACAGTTATACTATATATAGGGAAAGCTTTTTTAAAGCAAAAATAATACACTTGGTTTAAAAACAGAGCAAAATGTGAATAAATATGCAAATTTAGCTCGATTCCACCAAAAGGTGGGAGTTGCAACAGTCTAATTATTGACCTATTTTACTCTCCAAATCATTGGTAATATGACTGATATTAATTATGTTTATATAAATTACAAATGTCCATAGTTTCGATTCATGTAACATCGGCATTATGTACATACATTAACGGTTGTCCTGTGTCAATTCTCATTAATTTCCATAAATCAGTGGATAATGTCGCCATTAATGGGGGCGGTGTGAACACCGTGTTATTCTTAAATGCTAACTTGTGGGCAGTCAGACCCTGAAAGGGGCGTGGTTCGAAATGACGGATGCTGACCTGCCCTTGTTTTTGTGTTTGCTGCAGGTGCGGGTGTGTGTGTGTGTGTGTGTGTGCGCTTGCTGTTGTTGATTTCGCTTTGGACAATGAACTTGAAATTTGGAGCACGCGTTCCACATGTAATTGAAATGTGTGTGAGTGGAGCAACAGAGAGAGAGAAAGGGGAGGGCGAAAGCAGAAGGAGATGGAGAGACTGAGAGAGCACGCACACAGGCGGCAGTTGGCGGCAGTCACAAACAAGCACACACACACACGCAGCGATGCCGCAGATTTTGTGCCTCTCTTCGCCATCTTCCCTCCGACTCCTCCTCCACCTCCTCGGCCGTTGCTTTTTGCGCAGGCGAATGCCGTTGTGAAAACAAAAAATCTAATAAAACAGCGGACAAAAACAAAAGGCCAGAGAAACAAGACGAAAACGTAAAGCAAAGCCGTAGCGCCGCCGACGACGTCACTCAATTTGCGATTTGCAATTTTAATTTTTGTTGTTCATGTTTTTTTTTAACGTTTATTTCTACTTTTTTTTTGTTGTTGTCTAGTTTTTTGTTTCCCCCAGTTTTTTGTTTGGTTTTTCGCCGTTCATTATAATTAACGTTGTAAAAATGAATTGCAATGAGTAGAAAGAAAAAAAATTAAACAAAAAAAAAGAAACGTAAATTGCAAATTGCTTTTTCTGTAAAGGCGGAAATGCTGATGGCAACAAAAAAAAAAACAGCAAAATCCTAAATAAAAAAACGCCTTAAAATAAAACTTAAAATAAGCAAAAAACTAGAGTTCATATAATCAAAGAGAAACGGCACTCAAAATGAGCTTTGGAAAAATAATGAAGTTTTTAAAAAATTAACCGGGAAAATAATATTATCAAGTTAATATTATTCAAATTAAAATATTTAGAGTCCAAGGAACTTGAATTAAAAACTAAAACTAACCAAAAACAAAAAAAAACTTTATTTTGTTGCTTAAAAAGAAACCCTTTACTACGCTTTAAGCAACACCAAAAAAATAATTATTTACAAAACATTTGTCTCTGTATAGTTGTTAATTATTAGTATATATGTAAAAAAAAAACTGTAAATTACTAGCTTCTCATTTTTCGTTATTTTTTTTCACCAGAAATTTACATACTTAAGTTACATATATTGTTTTTCCACATTTGTTTAATTATTTTTTCCCCCCTTTTATCTTTGCAATTAATGACAACAAATAGCGGAGTACAAAAAAAAAAAGAAACCAATGACAGCGAATTAAAATCGTTTCCTGGGCAAAACACAATTGTTTATAATAATTGTGCATGAATAAACACGCGGGCATTATTATTTATGTCAATTTCGGTAGCAGCTGGCAAAGTCAACAAACCCGGAAACCTTCGGAAACTGAGAGAACAACGGCATTTTTTATCGTAATATTTTTTACATTTCTACGTTTTGTGCTGTTTTTTTTTTTTTGTATTCACTTGCCACACACACACAACAAATAAAAATCGAAACAAAAACAAAACATGTAAAAAAAGATCACACACACAAAAAAACAACAAAAATATTCTTGAAAAAAAATCGCAAATTATGAATGCAAAAAGGAAGAAAAAACAGCGCACACACACACACACACACATGCAGATAAGACACAACTTTTGTTTGGCTAAAAATAAAAACGACGTTTTTGCGTGTCTTTTTAGCACATGAAATAAATAATTTGTTTTCTCACCTTTTCTTTATGACTTTTCGCGGTATCTTTTCTCGCCTCGCCTCACCTCGTTCCGTTTCTTTTGTTTTCTTTTTTTTATCGCCTTCTTCGTATTTATTTGATTAAAATGCACACGCAGCTGCTTGATTTGTTTTTATTATTATTACAACAATATTCATTCATTTATTTATTTTCGGCATTTCTTCATTTTGTGTTTCTCTTTCTTCGGTGTAACATGAACAAAAATACGTAGAGTCGCAAACAAATTTCCGAAGCGCGCGCTTTTATTCCAGTTCGAAGAAACCTAACGGTAAACACTCGAAATAATTGTCACTTTTTGTTGATTTCTTTTGACTAATCACCGGTATGAGCAATGAAAAAATTCCAAAAAAAAAAGACTACAATTGTTTTTAGTTTTTAAATATTTGGTTCATATTTTAATGTTGATATCTTTTCGATTTTTGCGAGTGTTTTAAGCGGGAAGAGCGGAGCCGATGAACACTCGGCGCCGCTGAGAGGTTTTCGAGTGAAAGAGTGCGCTTTCCGCGTTGCTTTTATAGACTTTCGGTGGCAGCCAGTGTTGTCAGTTCAACTTTTTTTTTTGCCACCAGATCAGGCGTACGAAGTGGCGGCAAAGGCAAGTTCTGTATTTTAGCAATTATTTTATGTATGTAAAAGTATAAAAATGGAAAGTATATTGTTTTTAGAAATCTTTGATAATAAAACTATTATTTAAGATACACATGTTATTTTATTATCAC
>JAEIIG010004551.1:0-31164 GCA_018904695.1 Drosophila parvula
AAAAAAAAAAAACGAAGGAAAATAACAAGAACAACCAAACACAAAAAACAGAAAACAGAAAACAGAAGGGCATCAAACCATCAGACCGACGGAAAACCGAACGAAAGCCACAGGACCAGACGAAGACCAGTTGTTTTCAATGTGGCCGAAAAACTTATTGTGCCTGCTCCCGCAGGACTTTGACTCCGGCTCCGGCTCCGGCTCCGGCTCTGACTCTGACTCTGACACTGAGTCATTTTCGAGCCACCCACAAAGGTGCAACACTCGCACAACAACAGCAACAAAAAAACGTGCAATAAAAAAAGCGAGCCGGAAGAGGCGAGAAAAACAAAGTTTATTTGAGTCGAGTTGCGGTTGTGGGTGTGCAGCGGGAAAGGACTTTCGGGCTATCCTGGGCCAGGAAATAAATAGACAAAGAAATGAAATGAATTAAGTGCATCAAAGGAGGGCGGTAACTTGACTACAAACATAGTATGAATCTAAAATTAAATCAATTTCGAGGGTATTTAGTTAATACCTATTACAGAAAGAAAAATACAACAGTTAAGAGTTATTAAATAAACTTTTAAACTCCTTAAAAAATAGTATTTAATAATATTTAGTTCATGACAGATTCTTCTATTCTGGTATACCCTTGGATATCCTTTTTTTGTTTTGGCAGATTTATAGCCCACGGCACTGGATGCTTAGAGTGAGAGCAAGAGGTGTGGGCGAATGCTACGGGAATGAGCGGTGGTGCTGCCAAAGTCCAAAGTTATTTGCCAAGCCAAGGCAGCGCATGAATTCAAAATGAAGCGCAAACTGCCGACCACGCCCCCTTCACTGAATTTCTTCACCCATTTCCCTCCCCTGCAGAATATTCACTATTCTTTGGGGCTGTGCAACATTTTTATTTGCGCTAAATTAGCCAGAGTCCAAAAAGAAGGCGCCGCCAAATACACAGAACAAAAAGAAAATGGGTGAACGTTATTTAATTTAATTTAAAGAAAAGATAAAACATTAAAAAACATAAATTCAAAAGAAAAAACCATTCAAATAATATATTTCATGCCACGTTTATCAATTAAATTCAGAGTTACCTACTCATACCTAGATATATCTAGATATATATAGTCTCTGAATCTGAAGTTGGGAATTATAAATTCCTTAAACAGAAATTCCTAGTAAAATATGAGGTTTCTTGTATTGCAAGACACTTCCATCATCTCTCTTGACAAGTGCGAATTCAAAACTAAAAACTAAAATAACTAAATAACAAAACTAAATAACTGAATCTAAAATTGGTGATAAAAATTCCTTTAAAAAAGGTACTCTCTCTCTCCCAATTTTTGTCTGTGTAAGCAAAGCCAGAGACTGGCCAGTCGCTGCTCAAAATTCAATATCCCCACGTGGTGTTTGGGGTTAAGGGTGGGGCGAATCCTCGCTGAATCATAAGCTTCACTGCCACTTCAGCCTCCACACACTTAGGCACACCCAAAACACACACAAAAACCTCCACATAGGTGCAGAGACAGAAAGCTTCAAGGAGAACGAAAGAAGAAAAAAAAAAAGAAAAGCGAAGTAGAAAGCAACTGTTTTTTGAAAAGTTTCCTCGGCCGAAAAGTCGAGACAGCAAATTGGAAATTTTATGCCATAGTTTCGACACCCCCCTCCTGTCTCTTTATTCTATTTTTCCTATTTTTTAAGATATTTTTTTTTATTTGTTGCCTCTCTCGTAAAACAGACTACGTGATGGGAAACGAGGGGGATGGTCGGTCAGTTCAGAGTTTTATTTTATGGGCGTGTGGGGCTTAGATGCATTGGTGGTGTTTCAACTTAAACGATTGAAGAAATCCAGCTGTATTGGCGTTAAGTCCACATAATTCATATATTTTTATGCCACACTATATTTAATATTATTTTGGATTTAAGATTTCTTATTAATGGTATTTTTTTTGGGACGCACATCCATTGAAAATATCTTCAAGTTGACATTAATTGAAAACTTGGGATGTGCTCTAATTAATTCATAAAGCTTTCTATTATTTGCTCCTGTTTTTCCTAGCTCTTCAAACTTAATTCAAATCAAATATTCTGCTTGGATCAATTGTCTCTACCTTTCTTATCCATCGACATATCCCTTTTGCTCTCCATCCCCACTCGATTTATTCGAGTGCCTCTAGAAGTTTATCCATTTCTTTTTCCTGCTTCGTGTCTTTTTTTTTTTTTTGTGGGGGGACTTCAGAAGTTTCCGGGGGTCGAAAAGTTTGGCTTGATTTGAGGCTTGCTTGGATTATGGATTATTTATTCATTCATAAATTATTTAAAATGCCTTCAATCCACGAATGAAAAAAGGTTTCCCTTTCGGATACGACAACGCTTAAAGTTTCTGCTGGCGGAGAGAGTTACATAACCTGTTGCTAAAATATTTAAAATGTCGCACAAAGGTGGAATCTCTTTCATATATGAGTGTGTCTATGTGTGTGTACTGGGCTCCTTAAATATTCCATGAAACTTCCTTGGCTTTTATATTTATGAGTAACTGGGGAGAGAGGGGATGGAGTAAAGGGGGCCAAATGAGGTGACCAGAAGTCATTAGGCAGCCAACTCCTCGGTGTATATTTACCTAAAGTTCGTCTTGTTTTTGCCGTGTTATTCTGCCCAATCCCCTCCTTCGGTTTTTTTTTTTGTTTTGTTTTTATGTCTGTTTTGTTTTGGACAAGGACTTGAATGTCCTTGTCCGGGCTAGTTTTTAAATAATAAATTGCTTTTTGAAGCTTGTTCCTGGACGCGCCAACCTCAACCCTTCCTCAACCTTCTGCTGGCCATAAAATTTCATTAAGAATTTAAATCAAGTTTGACCTCTGGCTTGGCACCTTTCGCTTCATCTGGCCAGGTGCTGATGCTGCCAAGTGTATAGTATGTTGTGTTTTTCATCTACAATTTTATTTTGGTTGGATTTGGGTTCGTTTGAGCGAGAACACTCTTGATGTTCAGCCTTTAAGTTTTTGGGTTTTCAGTTATATCATAAAGTTTATGTGTAGTTTTTACTCGCAGCTACCCAGTTTGTGGGTAATAATAATAAAAGTGTTACATAAAATGTAACACATTCTGTCTAAAATTCATAAATATTTAGCAGTTGCTTTTAATTGGAATATAAAAATGGTGGCAGATTAAAAATGGTGACGAAGTAAGGAAATGTACTTAGTTTTTATAGTGAAAAATATATTATATATATATTCTGAGGAAAGAGTTCCTAACATTTTCAGCTTCAGTTAGCTAAATATAGCTTGTTTTTCCCCCTCACATTTTAAATACTTAACTTAGCTTTCCACTGTTTTTTTTTCTGGTCAACTTCATTCTCTCCGACCACTTTACCATCGATAGCACAAAAGGAGACACACTCACTAAAGCAACGAACCAACCAACCACCCAATATAATCCCTTTTCACGGAGCCACATTTACGTACGTTTGGCTAATTGAGTGACTACATGGCTAACTTTTGTTGCCCAACTTTTCTCTGTGCGTTTATTGTTATGCAACGAGAAGTGAACCAAAAAAGTTGTGGCTCTGTAATTGAAAATATGTTTGCATGGGAGCAGAGAGGCGACTCAATTCATTCAGGCTCGCAGCAATCCATGCTGGTTTCCCATTCTCCATTTTCTCATACCCATTCCTGTTTCCCAATAGCGTTGCCAACTTTCCACCATCTTGCCAACTCATTTGAAGCCCTGCAGCATGGCAATTTCTTGTACAGCGTGGTTATATTGAACATTCCGAAATACATAGGGGGGGTGGGTTTGTGGGTCGTCCATGGGCATGGGTGGGCGGAATTGCCAAGGGCGGTGGGGCAATAACAGCAGCAGCGATGCGAATGTAGAACTGCAGAGATCCATTCCCTACACTCTAAGAATATATTTGTATATGTTGGCTAAGTAAATTCCTTGAAACTTGACAAGGCACTTGACCCAAATAAGCACTTGGGAATTATAAGAGGAGGCTGGAATTAAATTATCTATTAAATTATAAGATTATGCTTATGAAGAAGTCATGTTTTATATTTTATTTGAATACTAAAATATAAACCAAAGAGTTTGGTTTTATAAGTTTTGGTTTTTATAAGAAAATACTTTGTAAAAATATTATTTATAGCCTGATAATTAATTCGCTGAGTGTAAAACACCCAACTCCTTTCCGTCAACAATCCAGCCATGCATATGACAAAAGTTATGGCATGCAGCTTGGCCAAAAGGAACGAAACTTGAAGAGGCTTCGGCTCCTGAGCTTGGTCAAAAACAAAACTTTGATTTGCACTCAAATGTGGCCCCATCATAGCCATACCCCATACCCCCCATGCTCCCCATACTCCCTTACATCCATAATACCCCTATCCCTTAAGTTAACCCCTCTATTGTGCCCAGTCCCCGGATCACCGGAAAATTGTGGGGGAAGCGAGGAAGTTCTATTTGCGCTTTGTGGTTAGTTAGCTATGCGTACAGTGCTTCCCAAAACCTTGTTGCGGAAGGAAGTGCGGAAAGGGGGGGTTTCGGAATGGGCTTTTGCTTGCGGGGGGGTGGCCAGTGTGTGTGTGTGTGTGTGGGGTGTGCATATATATACAAAATGCACAAACTTTATGAAAAATCTAAAGCAATGCAGGAAGCGATTCTGCCTGGCAGAAAAGACTAGGACACAGGATGCGAACCGGGGAAAAGAGAGGGAAAATTTCTCGTTAAATTTTTCGCATATATATATTTTTTTTTTATTTTTTTTTTTGTGCGAGGGAGTTTTTTCAGCTGCCGGTGCTGCAGCTTTGAACCAACAATTTGTAGGGATTTCGTTCTGGATTAAGTGTTGGCCAAAGTTTCCAATTTTATCTATGTTTTTTTTTAAAGGGTGTTGCTGCTGCTCTTTTTTTTTTACTCTTCGTCGGGCGAAAGATTTTCTTTAACTGCATTATGTGCTCGATTAAGAGAGCGAGAGCGCAACCGGGAGAGAGGAAAATCTGTGCGGAAATTCGATGGGAAAATATTCAAAAAATTTCTGTTGCCTTTAGGGGGGAGGGGGGAGGCCCAGTTAAGAAGATTAGTGAGCAAGATAGATGAGTGGTTTTGCCAACGAAATAGTTCTGACTTTGGCTGAGCTGCAATCGAATTCTGTGACTTATCAGATTAGGCTCCCAGGCTCCCTGCGAATAACTTGCAAAAGTCACCAAAATGCGAGAGCACTTTAAATTGCTTCCATTTGGTTTATATAAAATATTTGTATTTGTGCAGATTACAAATTAAATTCACACAGCAAATACTTTAAGTCTATCAAAGCTCTGATATACACATAACAAAAAAATAAACTGCATAAAATTAATGTTTGCCACTTTTTTCCACTCTTCTCTTTTTAGGTAAGTCACATGGAATGGATGGCGATGGCCAAATGCATGTCAGCCTCAATTTGGCCTGAGACCTTGACATGGCTTCAATGGGTGGTTTTTTTCCGCCCCCTTTTGGCTGGGCGGCAATTTTATCAACTGACAAATGATTGAAAGGGGCGCCAACATGAACTAAGTATGCACAGGTCGTAAGCAAATGAGAATCAATAGAAAAAATAAGGGGGAACATACACAATGTATTTAAAAATCTTGGGAAATAACCTATATCCACAAAAAATAGTTTCGTAGCAAACTAATATGTTCATCAGTAACCTAAGGTTTTACACAGTTACGAATTCTACTCCTGCTTGAACTGTTTTTATTTATATTTATTTTTTCCTTTGAAGATTTGAAATCTTCAACTAAATGATGAAGTAAGAAATAGGTTTGTTGCTGCTTGATTATTTTATAAATTAAAAAATAAGCTTCTACATGGCTCGCAGTTTTAGTGCTTAGAATTTTTTATCATTCTTATTTTAATTTTTTTGTTTTCCAAAAACAGCTCGAGCAATCAGTGTGAAAGAATTTTGAGTGGCAACGCGTTAAACAATACAGTCAGGTTTCAAGAGGTGAAGAGAAAGTGTAACGAAATGAAATTCGCAACAAAGGACAAAAAAAAAGAAAAGAAAAGAAAGGAAAAAATGTGAAGAAAGAAATGAAAAAGGTATCACACACACACACAAACACACACTCATATATGGCAAGGAGCGAGACAGGAAAAAGTGAAATTAGTCATTTGTAGCAAGCAGTTTTATGGGAAACAGGGGCGTTGCTCAAAAGGGTGATGAAAGAAGGGGGAAGAAGGAAGGAGGTTGGGTAAATGGGGGCAGGAACAAGGGACAACTGAAGGCTGTAAGGGGCGTGAACGGACACGGCTGTTGCACATTCTCATCGCATGCAATTTGCGCTGGAACTTTGCCCTCCTTTTCGGGCATTGTGTTTGCCATTGAACACGCACACTCAATGCCTCTGTGTGTGGGTGTATCCTATACATATACATATACATATGTATGTGTGTGTGCCTGTGTTGGTGTGAAGCTATTGTTCACAGACGACACACACACGCAGATTACAGCACACCTCGGCATGCTATAAAATGGGCTCACGGGCAGCATTGTTGCTGTAATTGTTGCAATTGAGCGTAGTTCGGAACAAAAGCGTTACACACACACACACACACACATACACATGCATATTCCATATACATATATATCACTCATACACACAGTCGATTTTTCACACTTGAGCATCGCACACTTACATACAGTTATGGCCAAAATAATAGCAAGGAAGTGGCAAGGTAGCAAGGAATAAATATTTATTATAACCATAATTAAAAATAAGGATTTATGTAGAATAGTTTAATTTAAATTAAATCTAGCAACATTGCAAAAGAATGCCACAGTAATTGGTAAATATTTAGCTAAAGCAGGGTTGGGCAGAAGGTGGGTAGCTCGGAGCCTGACAACAGATAAGAAAAACAACCTCAAAGTCACGAGGCAGCCAGCAAATGGAAGTTAACCAATCGAAATCCCTTAGGCGTTAAGGTTTTTTTTTTAATAAAACATATAAAAATATAGGTAGTGCTATTATTTTGTCCGAAGCTGTACGCACATACACAACCGCATAAAATCTGTCACGCAGGCCTTCGCGTTTGTTTTTTCTTCAGTTCGTTTTTTTTCGCCCCCCACTTGTTTTAGGGATTTTTTGCGCTAGTTGGTGTATATGGGGGGCCAGATAAAATATGGAATTGTTATCCACAAGTGTTGGAAAATTGTTTTTCATTCAGAACATGGAGAGCGGTATTTGATGAGTGTAAATTGTTGCAATAAGTTACATGTGTATTATTTCAAGAGCACCACGAAAAGAATATTACAAAAAAGAAATGTAATAACAAAGATTAATATAGAAAAATAGGTTAGAACAAGAGTAAAACAGCTAGGATGTGTCTTGCTACCATAAAAAATAAAATTCTGCATTTACTATCAACCATCATGCTCCAGTTTTGCTGAGTGTGTCGCAACCTTGTGCCAGCTAGAGGAAGAATGTCAATTTCCTCGAGCGAATGCTTCGTCTCTCTCTTAGATTTTCGCATTCAATTGCAGCGTCTTGGCAGGATAACATACAAGCAAAACATAATTTACACGCCAATATCATGTCGTTTCGCACTCGTGCGGGTTTGCCATCACACACACACAAACACACAAACACATCACACCTCTTAAGCACACACACATCCACATAAAAATGAGGTCAATAACAGGTAGATTATCAAATAACTATTACACATTGCGTGTTGTACGAGACACGACGACGTGCAGGATGTGAATGTGCTTGTGCAGTGCAGGCAAAGCGAAGGGTGTGTTGCACAGAAGTGCACTTGGAATGTCGTTTTTAAAGCCGTAGCTATAGCTTTTTAGAGCTGAAACCAGTTTCTTTTTATTGAATTTCGAATTTGTATAGTTAATTTATTAACATGCAACAAAATGTTTTAAATAAATAATTAGAACGAGATTGGAAGTATCAGAATATTAACCATATTTTATATATTATTTTGTATCAATATTTATAAAAATCTAGACTCTGGCTTAGTTTATTTTCAGCGCAGTTTACATATCTTTGGTTGCCTTGACTGGTGCGAACATATTGCCTTTCTTGCCACACACACACACACACAGTTGGTTTTTGTGGTACATGCTCAAGACCTTATAAGTTTTGGCTTCTCAGTCGCCGCTCCTCTCCAGCTTCAACACCTTCTCATCTCCTGGCTTCACCAGTCCCCCCCACATCATTTCCCCGTCGCCACATCCTTTCCATTTTCGTTTAGCATTTAGTGGCAAGTGGCTCGACGCGGCTCTGGGCTCATGTGGTTAGCAATCAACGCCTCCACGCTTGGTACCACCACGAGTTCCCCGCCAACTTGGTGTGGCCTCCTTTTCGGTGGGTCCCTCTCAGCCATGCGTGAAGGTCAATTTATCGCCTAATGACGTTGAACAATGACAAGGGATTCGGCAGGACTCAGCAGCTCCTCGGAGCTCTTCGCTCTCTGAATTAGTTTGCTTGTGTCGAAGGCGGCGGCGACTGTGGAAATTTAGCGAACATTTAGTTTGATTTATTTGCAGAGGCACGAACTCGAAAATTAGGCCCGCCCGTCAATCAATAAGGTCTCGAAACTTGCATTAAGTTTTTTGAAGTATATTATTTATTTGATTTCGTGTGGTTTCCTCCATCGAATTCGGAGTAAATGATTAATAGAATAGGAAAATAAATATGTATAAATATATATGAAAAAGTAATTCTATTAAGACTGGAAATTTATTTGATAAGTAAACCAAGAAGCAATTACTTAAAGAAGTTAATTAAAAATGTGTTAAACTCACAGGAATATTAAAAAAGGTAGCATTTTACCATTCTTCGTTTAAATTAAATATATTTTCTAATAAGATTTACTCGTATGTATCTCTTATTCTTTAAAGAAACTTAAGATCTTAAATTGCTAATAAATATTAGTGCATTTCTTAGGCAATTATTAATTGCCTGCAAGGAAAGACATTCATATTTAAATTGTAGACTGCCATGGCAACTGCAAAAACCTCTAAGACAGCCAGCCTTTTAAGCCAAAATCCTATTTAGAGCCCTAATCCCAAACATGAGGGGCGTAACCATAACCAAGTTAGCAGCATCCTGGTTCCGGTTATAGAAATGCGGTTAAGCATTTCAGCTTCCTCTTCTGCCCAGCCCCGGCTCTCTGCCCTTCTCTCTGTTCGTAAAGGAATTTGGCTTTTCAGCCCCATGATTTTTCCCCTCTTCGTTTTTTGCCTAGACCACCTGACGATGTCGGTGATGAAGTCACCGGGGTCAGGATATAGAATCCCAGGGATCCCTGGGTTCCAGTTCTCTGAGCTGCCAAAAACAAATACAGCAAACTGACAGAACAAACAGAGCGGCGACCGACGGTGACGGTGACGGTGACGGGAACCAACCGAAAAATAAGTAAGGAAAATATCTAAAAAACACACAAAAAAAAAAAAAAGTAGAAAACAGGAAGAAAAAAAAAGGAAGGGGAAGGAAAAATTGAAAAGAGAAGGAACTTATTGCTCGGCAAAGCGTGAAATGTTTACGAGCGAGTGACGATGGCGACTCAAGTGCGCTAAAGGAATTTGGGGGATATTGAGGGAGAACTCTGGCCCGGCGGCGGGGAGAGAGCCTCTCGTAAAAAGAATTCTCTCTGTGAGTGAGAGTGTGTGTGTGTGTTATCCTTCCCGCACCGAATTTCTCCTGGCTTCAATTGTAAAGAAAATGTTATTAAGGATTTTCTATTATATAACAAAAAGGCGCACTAAAAACACACACACACATACACACACCCAACGCACTTGTTCCGTTTGTGTTTGCGGAGGTGTGCCTCCTTCTGGATTTGTGTGTGTGTGTGTTTTCTAGGCGCATTAAGCACTTGACATATACTCGCTTTGGACTTGCATCCATCCGCCATCTTCTGCCGCCCTTTGCCGCTTTATGTTATGACAGGTCCTTTATTTTATGCTCTATACCCTGCAAAAAAATAATATTAAATATAAGGTAATCTAGGGAAAAACTCTATATAAAAAGTATTTACTTAAAAAATGGACTGAATAATATATTTTATTGGCAGCAAAATGCTTTCATAATGAACCTATAAATATTACTCATACGACAAGGAGACCCGGCTTTAAGACTTATCTTTAGTAGCTTGTATTTATGCAATTAAAATTCTTTTTTTTGAGCTTAGAGCATTTCCAATTCGTTGGGTTTTTAGGTCTTGCTTGCAGCATGCTTTCCATTTTGGACTCCGGCATTAGACGGGTTTTCATCTACTTAGTTTTCAATGCCTCTACGCTTTTCCTCCATCATCAGCCCTTCCCTTTTGTGTGGGTGTGTGTCGTCAGTCAGAATGTTGACAAGTCGATGACGGTTCCTTTGAGTGTGAGTGTGAGTGTGAGTGTGAGTGTGAGTGCCCGTGTGACTATGCATCGGTGTGTGTGCGCTTTGCTTTTCCGCTCAAGGTTCAGCTGTGAACATTAGTCAAGTCAACCCAAAATGAGCGACCAAAAGTGGCGCAGTCAAGCAAAAAGGCTCTCGTTGCAATGACTGAATGAGTGAATGAGCGGCTGACTGAGCGAGTGAATGCGAGTCCAAATGAATGTCGCGACGAGCGACTGATTGAATGACTGACTGACGTCATCACGGACTGGCTATCCTTGAAGGAATGGGCTAAAAAGGAGCACCAGCAACAGCAGCTCGAATGCATATTTCTTCGTTCTAAATTCAAGCTCCCACTTCCTTCCCGACTTATTTCATTTTACCTCGCGATTTCCCCATTTTTTGTTGCCTGCATCCTTCTATGTCACACTCTTGAGGAATGCGCCTGGAGCCACGGCACAGTGGGAAAAGTCCAAAGAAAATATCATTAAAATTTGTAATTCTTAAACTGCTAATTCATGGGGATTTTGGTATTATTTGTATTTGAGTTATTTCCCAAATAGGGTTTCTTTTTACTTACTTACTCATATTATAGCTGAGCGTAAATTAAATCTAAATTTCTTTATCGATTTATTAGTTATCGATACATTTACTGTATTTACAATTTATTTGTATTAAAATGTACTGCTTACATATAGAAAATACAAATAATTCCTAATCGATTTATGGTTTATCGATAACATTAAAAGAATATTAACTTTAACCATCATTTAAACTTGAATTCAATATTTATTATAATCGAAATGTATTCTTTACACACAGAAATATCATTACAATAAAAAAACAATTTCCAGGCGTTTTATTATTTATCGATAACAATATATTAATCCCAAAACTTGCATCCTCGCCTTGAGCCACTGTGAAAGCTCTCACTACTTCAGATGAATGGCTGTCACGATGGCCTGGCTCCGGTTATAAACATGTTTTCCTTTCCTTTTTTATTATTATTATATTTTGAGCTAGGTTATTTTTTTTGTTGTACACCTCCCTGCTTTCTTTTCTTTTTCTTCATTATTATATACAGCAATGCTGTACTTTGACTTTAACAATGTCAGCCATTTTGTCCTTTTGTGACGCCCTCGTGCAAGGAGAGGCCAAACAAAATGCAATGTGAACATAAATACCATGACTGACACGGGTAGGTGGAAAATAGAAAATGGAAAATGGAGGGGGGGTTCTGGGTGCTGGATGCTTGGTTGCTTCGGTCCGTGGGTGGTGACAGCTTGTCGCGATTTGCCAAAGGGGCTTAGGGGGTGCCTTGCAATCTGCTGCAATCTTCTCGCGCAATTCGTCGCTCTGTCCTCGAGTCGATTCATCTTGCCAAGGCAAGGCAAAGCAAAAAAAAAAAATATACAAAAAATGTGCATGCCTTCGTTACGCATTCTTTAATTGAATATTTATCTTGGCTGCTGGGGGGAGCTTAAATATACTTGAAAAAACTGCGTATTATTACGAAATATACGTTTTTGCCAGAGGAGAAGTTCTATAAACGTAAATGAGATTATGGGATATAATGAGAGAGTCTCTTTTAAGGCTTTTTTCTGTCCTAGGATTTCTACAGAATATGTTTGTGGAATTCTTTTGTTTATAAACTTGTTCTCATATCTATTTTAACTTATTCACTTATTTATTTTCCTCGGTGTACTAAATCTTGGTGTGCCCTGGCCACAATTTTAGCCGTATCTCGTGTTATTTTCTATTTTTCTTTTGGGGAAGATTGAGAGACAAAACCTGATTCGACGTTGCCGCGTCCTTGTAATTGCAACTAGAGCGAATGCGGTGTGCGCCTTGTCATCCTTGTTTTTCCGGCATCGGTTATGTGTATTGTTGTATGCCACTAAAGCCAGCGATGTCCCCGATATGTGTTTGTGTGTGTGTGTGTGCTCAGTAAAACCGCATCCTTATCCTTGCTGCATATGCAATGCATCTAAATTGCTTTCGAGTTCTGTTCTGTTCTGTTCTGTGTTTGTTTGTTGTTTGTTGCGGCGGGCGGTGGAATAGCGAATGGCGAATGGCGAGAGTCGCATCTGCTTTGGCTTTGAGATTTACAGCTTTGTTGGTTTTGCCTTGCCAGCCTCAATTCATCTCTTGTTGCCCCCATTTTAGCATCTTCCATTCAATTGCTTTTCCACATTACAGAGCAGAGAACTCTCTTCTCGTGCATCCCTGCTTTGACATTTTAAATGTTATTTAATGGTCCCGAGAACTTGGAACTTGGCTACTGCTGTTGCTGTTGCAGTAGCACCCACCATAAATTCATTATTATTATTTGCCCTTCCACCGAGGAGCATCCGCAGCAGGTCGAAGCGGTTTACACTTGATTTATATTGGCACTTTGTGTGCAATTTATGGCCAAGAAGAAAACGTTGGCTTTATTGGTCATTTGCCGACTTTCCTCGACTGTTGTTTGAGCGATTCAAGGTGGTAGATATGGCTCATATATGGCCAAGTCTGGCTATTTATCTGTCTACTTGCTATATCAATTTATTTGATATGGGTTGAGCAGGATTTGTTGAATTGAAATATATATCTAATGGGGTCGTTAATTAAGTTAAGTTCGGTAGCGGTTTTGAGGAACTTGTTCTTTAATATTTAACCGCGGGATTTGTGATCTTTTGGAAATTATTGAACTTTATGATCATCCTACCATTTGCTCACCTTCAAATTAACACCTTCTTAACCCCCATCTTTTGAGAGAACTTATTGACTTAATTCCCTAACCTCTGGTTAATTAAAATTGAGCATTTTTGACTCTTAACTAGCCCTGATAATTGCAACTAAGTGATAGAACTTTAGGATCATCCTTCCATTTTCTATAATAATTATTCAAAAGCGGGATTCACCTTCCAGATAACTCCCTCTTAACTCCCTACTTTTAAAAAAGAACTTAAGGACTTACTTCCATAACCTATGGTTAGGTTAAATTAACTTTTAATGACTATAAACTAAGTCTTTTAATTGCGTTTAAGTGATACAACTTTAAGATCATCTTTTCATGTTCTTTAATAATTATTCAAAAGCGGGACTCACCTTCGAGTTAACCCCTTGTCAACCCCCTCTACTTTCTGTTTTCTCCCTGCTTTCCATTTTGGTGTTAATGCCTTTTTTCCCTATCGCCAGGTGAACACTCGCCTTTTCGCCCCCCCGGTTTTCGCTCGTATTTCTTGTGCCGCTCTTCCCCTATTTATCACAACTTTAATCTGTGACACGACTGTTGCGGTAACAACCGCACCCTTCCGTCCCCCTAAATCCTCACATAACAGCTGCTAAGCTTCACCCGCGGCGATTTCTCGCTGTGTATAATAAGTAACAACTGTAGAGGCAGCACCGACAACAGCAGCAGCGGCGATGAAAAATCCACGGAAAAGTGGTGGGAAAAAATCCAACAACAGTAAATAATTAAAAAAAAAAAAAAAAATAATGGAAGAAAGTTATACAAATTACCGAGGGTCCTTCGCTTAACCGTGTCGCAGAACCCCACAGAGCTCCCTTTTCAGCTCGCTTTGACTGTAATTAAATGATGTTTATTAAACGTTTCGCCATTGTTTATGCCGCCAGCGATACTAACAGGTCTAGGGAATGGGGTTTATTTACTTGAATAGTGAATCGCAACTCTAAAATAGATATACTATTAGATATTATATAGGAAGTATAGTTTGCCATGTAAACAACAAATTTTTAAAGAAAAATGAGTAGATTTTGTGCCTCAAATAGTTATTTATTATTATATTATACACAAAATATTCTAGGATATTTTATTATTTAATAAATTACTAATTTTGAATGCTTTAATATGCTTTTATATTGCTTTTATTCTATTTTTATACAACTTTTGTAATCATTTAAGCAACTGAAATTGTTTGTGGCTCTTCTGGTTGCGCTTTTTGCATTGCCAGCCCAACCACTTGAAATGCTAAATGATGGCAAAGGCAAGCACAAACATGGCCAAGATGTAAGAGTAAAATTATATATATATAAACCGTCCTGGACAGGAGAGGAGATCAAGAGGTAGAGTGTGGGACGGTGGCAGCTAAGCAAAGCAGAAGGATAACGCAAAAACCACAAAAATGCTGCCTGCTTTTTAGCCCTTCTGGTGCTGTTGCTTTTGCTTTTGCTGCTGCTGTTTCTGTTGTTTATGGGTGGTGTCACGCCCACACACATGACTTGGAGTTGCCGTCAAAGGGTTAAGGGGAAGCGGTTTTTTTTTTTTTTTTTCTGTTGAAGGGCAGAGGTCGGATTGGAGGTGGCAGATGGGTTGGTTTAGTGGAAAAGCGGCAACACATCCGCTTGCCCTTGCGGCGTATCCTGCAGTTTCCTTCCTCCTTCGCTCCTTTGGCCCTTTCCGCCATCCCCATCCCCGAGTTTACCGAGTTTCCCCACCTGTCAGTTTATCTAACACGCACTCCAGGCTAAAGAGCAACGGAAGGATCAAGGGACGGAGGTGGACAAGTGCCAGACGAAAGGGAAAACAAGGAAAAGCATACACAGCAACAGCAACAACAACAGCAATGAATTGAGAGAAAAAAAATACGTAAATTAACAAAACCTGCCGCCAATCATGAGCGAGTGGGTGGGTGTGTGTGTGTCTGAAAGTGGGTGTGGCAAAACGGAAACCCTGATGGGAAGGTTTTTGGCAAACGGGTTACATGGATAAACTCAACCCGAAAACACGCTTTCAAAGCATCAAAATACACTTTCAATTTGACAGGGACTCTAGGATTTTCTCGTTACAATGATGATAGTGCAGAAAAATGTGTAACTAATGAATGCGGACCAACTTTCACAACATCAGCTTATTTGGGAAATTATTTCGGTTAATCACAGTCTTTTGAGAGTTTTGTAAGTGTTTTTAAGGGTCTACTAACATTCATTTGAGTTCTAATTATTTGCTTTAAAAATTAAAAAGAAAAAAGAAAACAATAAATACTTATCTATAAAATATCGAAAATCATTTTTGGGTTTATCGAAGGCTTATATCTTTTAAATTGTTAGCTTTAACCTTTTAAAAGTTCAAGTTCTCAGTTAAAGAGATGAGTTTTTTGATTTCTCAAAATAAATATTTATATATCAAGCGATATATAATTTTGTTCAAAATATCGATAGTTAATTGCGTTCGATAAATGTAAAATATCGACCACACTTAATAGTAATCAGTTCTTTTTTGTATAATACTAAGTTCTTGGTTTATTTTCTTAATTTTTTTTTTGTATTAATTCTTCCTAAAATTTCTAACATAAGTAGTATCTCTGGACTTCGAATTGCTTGAAAGCTAACCGATCCTCTGTGTACTTTTCCTTGGTTCCCTTTGTCAGAAAAACACACCGAAAATAAGCAACAGGAACAACGGAAAGGACTAACTCCTGTGGCGTGACTGTGTGTATGCGTGTCTCTTAAACAAAAAAAAAAAAACCCCAGCAGAGGGAAAGCGAGGAAAATTAGTTTAGGGCAGCGAGGCGCATTTTTGAGATTCATAAACTGGCGGCGTGTGCGTGGGAGTGTGCCTGTGCGTGTACTGGTGCGTGTCCTTATGTGTGTGCTGCGCCTGCCTGGGCGCAAGTGTGTGTTAATTTCAAGTTGACTCTTCGTTTCACTCGTTTAATTGGCCTGACACTAAACACACACATACACGCACACCCACAATCCAAACACGGACTCTTCAGGGGTAAAAAAAAGTACAAAAAAAAAAAACCAGACACGAAATGAAGTTCATGCTTATGAATTAATGACGAAAAAAAAAGGAGAAACCATAAGGTAAAAAGGTAAACCATAATGGCAGACTTTCAAGGATTTTCCCATTCGGGGTTCATTGAACTACCACACCTACCTATGTATATCCGTTTTCGGCTTGACAAATTTCAATTAATTAACTCATTTCATATTCATCTTCATTAGCCCCCAAAGTGCAATGAAACCGTTCAATTACACCAATTCAATAATTCATGTGGCAGTAGCTGCAGTAGTGGCAGTAGTGGCAGCAGGGCTTCTAATCGAAATTACTAATTGCAAACAGTGCATTTCGAAAATATGTCCTTAATCAATATGAAATATAAACTCGACCTATGACATTCCACAAAACATTTAATTAAATCTATGATGTGTTCCTCTGATTAATGCCTCTAAGAATGCTTCAATTTATTTGCATTTATTCTCTAGTTATAAACAGCAGCTAGCTGAATTGCAGTGGAAAATATTCCTTTAATTAGTAGTGAGAATGCAGAGCCAATCCTGCAGACTGTCATTCGTAAATGTTAATTAAAATACGAGGAATTTTCTTTGATCCGTTTCGCATCTGGCTTGATTAATTCCAAGAAATCGTTCAGATTTAATAGGTACTTCTTCCCTTTTATCGTTTATTAAGCAATTTAAATGCATGTCTCTCTCTGCCGTTTTTTAAATTACAAATCTTAAAATGCGCTCTTTCGAGATGGCGCCCAATGATTATTTCATGCCCTGCCGCCGTATAATATTTACTGGCAACACTTTATTAATGCAGCGCAAATACTGGTAAATATAAAAAAAAGAAGCAGCCACACATATTTGCGGAGCATAAATTGAAGGAAAAGCGAAAAATATTTTCCCGTTGATGGTTGAAAGTCAAAAGGTGATAATTTCATTTACAACTGTGTGTCGCCCACACATCTATGTACTTTATACGGCGGCACATCCCTACATAATATATACACTTGTTTACCTTCTCCTCCCGCCCCTTCCCCTGCCCTGTCGCTTGGCTTTGGTCGACGTCAATTTATTGATACCCGCCAAAAGCGATGAAAAAACGAAAAAAAAAATGCCAGAAAAACCCGAAGTGTAGGAACAAATTCGAGGCAAAGGAGAAAAAGCGAAACGTAGCCATAAAAATAAAACTGAAAATGAAGGAAAATTGTCAGAGGGCGGAGGTGGAGGCTGAGGGAAAGGGGGAGGGGAAGAGAAATTTCGGGTTGGTAACTGGGAGTTAAGGCATTTGTCAACACAACGCTTGTGTAATTTTTGTGCGTTTTTAACTTGGCTTTTTTGAGCTTTATTTTCGGGTAGACAGAGGCCCTGCATAACGTATACGCCGTGGTGTACCTAGTTAAATTTCCTCTTTTTGATGTCAGCCAAAAAGTCATACTTACAAATATATCTCTTACATTAGGGAGTTTCTTTAAATTAAAAATAATTAAAATATGTAAAGATTCCGTTGTTGCTTCGTTAAGAAATATAATTAATTCTGAGGAACAAAAAATGATTCTTATTTTCCTTGCTGTGGTAATGAGGCTTAACTACTTTTATATTATAAAAAAAAATAACGTTTTAAATATTGAAAGTTATATTTAAATAAAAACAGTAACTCCTAGTCGGTGCTAAAAAAGGTGTGTTGGAAATTTGTGATTTTTGTCCCCACTCCCTGGGGTTTTTGTTTTTTATAGTTCTTGATTCTATTTACTATTTGCTTGGCTGCTGGTGTCGGGGGTTAAGTCAGTAAGGATGCCAGGACACGCTTATCCTTTGCCGCCACACGGACTGCTCCTGCCTCAGCTCTTTCTTATCCTTTTTGCCACCGCCCCCCCGCCCCGTGTATCCTTCGTGGCAACTTGTGTGCTGGCGAGCAGAACAGAACGCGTAAAGCGTAAACTACAAATTGTTTTGTAGTTGCCTCAAATGTTTCTTGTTCTTTTTGTTGGCGTAGCGCAACAGCAATTGGCTTCATTTTTATTGGCATTTATGGGAGGCAGAGAGAGAGCGGAGGTGGCAGGTGTGGCAGTAGGACTTGCCACCCATCGATAGGGGCAACTTCGTTACGCTCTTTTCATTTTTATTCTCATTTTTATTTCATTTCATACACGGCTTCCCTTTTTTTTTGTTTCATTTATTCTTTTTATACACTTTATACACACACACAGCACACTCGCACACGCCGTCGTCTTCCATTTATTTGACCTGGCCATGTGGGTGTTTGCTCACGTAATTCCCTAATTAAATACTTAAATTGTAATTGCTTTCGACGAGACGACAGCAGCAGGAGCAGCAGGCAGCAGGACCTGTCCTGTCCTCCTGTCATTAAACCGAACATATAGACATGTATATATAAAATATATATAAAGAAGACTCAACTCAACTTAACTCTGTGTGAGTCCATTGAAAAGGAATCAAGGTGTGCTGTGCTGGGTGGGACGGGGATCCTGGCAAAAAGTAAAGTAACGCAGCAACTAAAAGATGTGTCCACATCATGCTTTCGATTTCGGTTTCGGTTTCCAATTCAATTCTGGCTGAATAATTCATCATGACCACGACATGACAGGGCATCATCACATCTCATCTCACACATCCAATCGAATCAACTTTAATTGAATGAAAACAAATCATGCCAATCATATATTGATTCTAATCAAATTAAATTAAACGAAAATATATTTCAAACACACAACCCAAGATGATTTTAATCGGTATAAAATCTAGATAGCAACGTATTAGGCAAGTTAAGAGATTTTCTCTCCACATTTCATTATGATTGTAATTAAATCGAATAAATTGAGAGAAATAGTAATTCGAGTTCGCAGATTTTCAAATAAATGTGTATATAATTTGGCACATACTGATATTTAATAGGAGGAAACCAAGTTACTTAAAGTTACCTTTGTTAGTATTTAAGAATATTATTTTCTAGCTGAGTTTATTGCTGATTTAGAATTCGTACTTGGGAATTTTAGTGGCATTTTCTGAAAGAATTCAACGGCAAAAAGTCTCTAGGTTGTGTAAACTTATTAATAAAATATTGAAGCTATATAAAGGGGAAATATAGTATTTGAAAAAATAATTAATAAAGAAAGAAATTGTACAAGTACAATAAAATAATTTCAAGCCTGTCCTGTTTCTAGAGCGATGGCTTCTCCTGATCTAAGGTCTAATAAAGCCCAGCAAGTGGCTCTAGTGAGTAACTACCTTACTCGCTGGCTCGTTAAGCCATATAAGTCACCGCTTTAATTTTAATTGCAGCGACTAAGCTTGCGCTAGCGCCTCTGTTGACCCAACGCCTTCCACCTCGCACCTTTGCTGACACACACACACACACACATACACCTTACCTCTGCTCCTTGCACCCTCCTCGTGCATCCTCTGGCCCCACGTTTTTATGTGCTTTTAAGTGCGCAATTAAAGGTCAATTGCGGGGCCAGGCTGGACAGCAAGCTGAACAGGCTCATGCTGAAGTAGCCCATAAAGCAGGCGATGTGTGTCCACCGCGTTTGTTCTTTCCTTTCTTAAAAAAACATCAACTTTATTGTACATTTATTGTCGCAGCAAGAACAAAAAACCAAAGAGAAATAAAGTTGGAATGAAATTAAATTAAATAATAAATAAATAATAAATAAAAGGAAGTTGAAGAAAGACTTGCATCCCATTTTAGTTGTAATATTTTCCCTCTTAACCCTTTAATTGTTTTTTTTTTTTAGAGTAGGCCTTTGACCTTATGTATAAATCCTTATCAAACACTAGACTTCAAAATTCTCAGTAGTTCCCAGCAGTCGAGCTCGGCCTCAAACCCGATTCCCATCTCATTCAAGCTGGCGGTAAACAGGGACGAGTATCTGGCCGCCTACAAGGCTGGCCGTATGAAATTTTCGGAAAAAAGCATCGAACCCGATGATCGCAAGGGACTGCTCTATCTTCGACGTTCCGCGATCGATGGCCAGGTGCATTTCCATTGGATGGATCGTCGATCCGGTGCTGTCGAGTTGGACATTGTAGCAGTTCCGCATCTGGAGTTCCAGCGCGTCGAGGCATGCATGACGGGACGGGTGTATGTCCTCAAGTTTTGCCTTTCAACGCAACGTCATTACTTTTGGATGCAGGAGCCGGATTTGAAGCGCGACTCGGAGTTCTGTCAGCGTGTCAATGAACTGCTCGACTCTCCACACCGGCAGACTGATGGCACATCAGCCAACAATGGTGACTTGGACACCAACGCCTCGAGTTGTGGACCGCCTGATCTCCGCTGGCCTCGTGGCAAGGGTGGCGCCTCTGAGAATCAGGCGATACTCGAGGAAGTGCGGCAAATATTCGCCAAAAGTCTGCCGGACACGGAATCTACAACAACCTGGCGTCAGACTGTCCAGAGTCGCGTTCATTTACCGATCTCTGGAGAGACGACGACAGCAACGACAACAACGATGACGACAACGATGACGACGACGGCAACGACGGCGACGACGGCGACGATGATGCCTCAAGTGAACTTGATGGAGGCATTGCATTCGCATGGCGCCGAAGCTATGGATAATCTTTTGCTTTCAGACAGTCGACGACAAGCTCTAATTGCTCGACTGCCACCCCGTGATCCCGATGATGAAGATAATGCTGAAATTTCTTTAATCCGTGAACACCTGCGCTCTCCGCAATTCCACAGTGCCCTATCCTACTTCTCCATTGGCCTGAACTCCGGAACCCTCAGATCGATCCTGGAACCCCTGTACGGTCAGGACAGGGTCAACAGCGAAGCTCTGGAGGCTGCCCAAAATGCTGATATTGAGCGTTTTCTACGTGCCCTGAATCGGAATGATAGAGATTGAAGTTCCAGTATCTCATAAATAAGTCACAAAATAAAATAAGTAGAAAACAACAAAAAATTGAAGGCGAAAAAATAGGGGTAGTTGGAGAGGAAAAATTAGAGGAAAAAACCGTACAAAATGCAATAACTGCTTGACTCTTTGGCCCGTCGCAGCGCCTCGCCTCGCCTCGTACCATCTCGAGTTACGAAGATAAATGAGATGCCATAAGTTAGACGACAACTTGCACAACTCCCAGACAAAGAGCAAGCGGATAAAAGTGTGCGCTGCACAAAAAGAACACACTAAAAATTGATATAAAATACACCAAATACAAAAAAAAAAAAAAAAACAAAAGAAAAGAAACAAGAACAAAATGAAAAAAAGAAAAAAAAAAAGAAAGAGTGACAGGGGAACAAAAATACGGAAGAAGAACGACGATGAAAACAAAAGAGGGAAATTTCTCAAATAAAAAATAGTATAAGTTGTAAACGCTGCTGCAGCTCCACGGGGAGTGCTTAGGTTAGGGTTGAGATGCAGGACGCAGGACGCAGGACGCGCTCAGTTCCTTTAGAGTTTAAGAGTTTTGGCCTGGCGACAGCAGTTTTCTTTTGCCTCATTTGTATGGCGCCAGATCGTCTCCCTCTTTTCGGCTTTTCCTCCTGGTCTCTAGATTATTGTCCCTTCTCCCCCTTAAAAAAAAAAAGAAAACTTTTTCCACGTTGTTTTAATGAAACTAAGTGAGCGGCAAAATTGTGGACCTACTGCGGGGTAGTGTGAATAGGAAGACTTTGGATTTGGCTTTTGCTTTAGCTTTGGCTTTGGCCAAAAAGATAAAGCATTCGAAAATGTCAAGCCTGGGCAGGATTTTTCCATTCTTGGCAACAAAGAGAGACAACTAAGGAAACGAAAATGTTTCGGAAAGTTGTTGCATTGTGTCAAAGTTGAACAATGGCATCAAGAGTGACATAAACTGGGAAAACACCAAAGCAACAACGACAACAAATAGTGGCTAAGAGCAAATTTGTCGATTTGTTACTGTCCTTTTTCTTGTTTGCGCTCTGCTGAAGTGTTATAGAGTGTGGCCAGCGTCCAAATGAAAGCAATAAAGTTTCTAGTGTAGCCAGCACTTTCTATTCAGTGTGGCTGTATTGTATTTTGTTTTTGAAATTGAAGTTCTTTAGTTTGCAGTTTGGTTTATTTATATTTATATTTATACTCAACCTGGCATTGTGTACTTAACATTATAATTGAGTGTGGCCAGTTTCCTAATGCCAGCATCTTAGTGTCCAGTGTGACCGCATATTCTTTAAGCGTGACTGTACTGTCTTTTCTTTTTTTAAGCTTTACTTTATTTTATAAATCAAAGTATTTCTTTATATAATAATATAGTTAAAGATCACAGCGAGTGACTTAATTAGGCAAAGCAAATTAAATTCTGTTGAACTTTCTAACAAGCTCTTTCTGCAATTCTCTTTAATTTTATTTCACTTGCCACGAGAATTTCCCACATTACGCAACTAAAACTAATAATGCTCCAAGCCCCTCTACCCTTGCCCTTTTGGACGGTGGTGGGGAGGGGAGAGGGGGGGGGGGGGGCGCGGGGACCCACATTAAACTTAATGGTAAATGGCATTGCAGAGAATTGCCATAAAAATTACTTAAAACCCAACCAACAAGCAGCTTAAATATGCCGCTTATTGATGTTCTCCACAGTCAAGCCAAATGCAATAATAGTTAAGAGAGAAAAGGGGCCAAAATGAAAGGGGGGAAATGTGTGTGTGTGTGTGTGTGCAACTAGCTCTTTAGCCGCTTTTCCAGCTCCCAGCTAACAGCTCCAAAACTCCATTTCCACTACCATTTCCATGTCCTTTTCCCTCGTTTCCATCTCGCTCGGTCGCTCTCTCTCTCTGTCCTGTTGCTATGCGTGTTGCATACTAATTTCAAAAATTTGCCATTACATTTGTACTTCGCACTGTGCTCTCCTTCATGCTCCTCGTTTTCAGCCATTTTCTTTCATTTCCCCACCAGCATTTGCCGGGTCCCCAGTTTGTCGGTTTGCTGCCATCTTGAATTACGCAAAACACACTACTACTACACACACACACACAACACACGGGGAGAGTTTCTGTTTTTGGTGCTTGATGATAATCAAGTGACCCCCGACCTATCCCCCGACCCCAACTGAAGCTGGAACTGAAACTGAAACTGAAACTAAAACTGTAGGAAATGCGGGGGGATACCTGGGGTAATTCACACACGAAACTGTTGGAATTTGTTCAGTAGTCAAAGGTGAAACGAAGGCATCTTGGCCACATATGGCATCAGAAGCTTGGCTAACAAACAACCAGGATATTCACACACACACACTTATTTGTTGCTCAAAGTGAATTTTCATTCCGAGTCAAATGTAAATAAAAGTTAACCGTCCGTTTTTCCCCATTTTCTTTTCACAAGTTTTACTTTACGCCCCGAGGTATTTGCCACCTCATGGAAATCAAAGCCAATTAGCCAGTTTATAAGCTACAAATTCCGGTGGTGTGGTGAGCGCAGGAAAAAGAAGGAATTTATTTTCAAATGATTTCAGGGTTTTTCTCTTTTTTTTTTGTATATTGTTGTTGTTTTGTTGTTTTCCATTTATACATGTTCCTTAAATAAATGTGGAGATATACATACAGGTGGTGTCATTGTTTATTTTAGGCCGACTCGATACAAATTCCCTTGTTAACTTTGTGAAACATCCTTGCTGCCCCCTGGGTTAATTGGAATTTATTTCACTTTGAAAATTGAACCTGCAAGCTGTGCTGCCAAAGCCAAAAGCATTTGATTAAGTTGATTGCAAAATTTGCGGAATTTGTGTGCCGATGCTGCTGTTGCTGGTGCTGCGGCTGCTTCAATGGGACTTCTAATGAGGATTTCTTTGAAGCGCCTCGAGGCCAAGTCGAAAACTTTAAGCACGTGTCATAATTGTCAATGGCAGAACGCTCAAGGAAATGCTACACACACACACACCGAGATATATATGAGATATATGGAGAGTGTGCTCTGCGGCAAACGGAAGTCACACAGACAGATATAGAGAAAATGGCAGAGAGGCGGCATTTGACATTGACCAAACATTGCCGCATTAAGGAAACGCACTGGCCTCAAGCATATCCTTACCAGAAGACAATCATGGAGAGATGGTCAAACATTTCCTCCCTTTCGTCTCGCTGATAATCATTTTCCCTGTCTGACAGGGTTCTTCTCTCTTACATACCCGGCCAGGAGTAGAGTTCAAAGGACACAGTAACGGGTATTACATGGTCGTGTTCCTGCAAATATCATTCTGAGTATGCAATGTGGAAAAAATGACGCCAGACCTTAGAAAAGTTGCCAAAATAGAAAAAAAGAAAAGGGCCAGCGACAGTTTGGCTGGAAAGAAGAACACATCCATTCGCAATTTTCCTCTAACCAGATTTTTCCAGCAGTCACTCGTCCACACCACCCCCCCCGTCCACCCTATTTAGTCACTGGCCTAGTTCGCATTGAAGCCGCAGTCCATGAGACAATAACTCATGAAGGGCGGCGCGGGGCCAACGGAACCCGAATAAAAATCAAATAATAGCGTAAAAGCTTTCCCCTTAAAAAAAAATGCAGTATATGAGCAAGGGGACACATGGACGAAATGGTAGATGGAACCGGCGGTTGAGGGACTTCTGGGGGGAAAACTGAGGAAAAAGCCGTCCCAGGGACAACAATAAAATGTCGCCGTCGAGCTTTGTTCGCACTGCCAAACCAGAAAGTTAACCCAGTTGCACAGGGAGAGCAATGAATAAATTTTCCAACTGAAGCCAGCAAAACTTTCTGTCGCACCCAAAAGCCAAATTAAAAAAAAAAATAGGAGACATACCAAAAAATAAAATAAAAAAATAGTCCCAAAAAACATATCAGGAATAAAGGTGCAAGGCAGACGAAAATTATCATTGAATTGATTGCCAACTAAATAAATTGATAAATAAATTGGTTTACTTTTCAAAATAAAAACATTTAATTCTTTTTGGTTCACACATAAATAATGAACATAAATTAATCACAAACTACATGCTTAAATAAAGTAAATAATGTAATACCTACATACTCCAAACTTTTCTCTCCTAATTAAAGAATTTCCGAATAACTTTTTCCCAATTTGCATGGGACATTTATTTAAATTAAAGCAGACAATTACTGGTCTCCCTTGGAACAACTCGATGCGACATGTCCCGTGTCCTTTCTGTCAGTCGCGGGGTTAAGTGCACCGCTCGATATGCCAGATGAAGAGGACAAAAGTGCATTTAACAAATTAAAATCGCAGAAACCGCCGACGTCCAACGAAATGGCAATAAAGCCCCGGCTTTTTCCCTGCTTTTTCCTCCTTTTTTTTTTTTTTGTTTTTTTTTATTTGGAAGGAGGGTCTGACTTTTTGGGCAAGCATCCAATAATGATGTTGTTGCAGGACCTCCACCTCCACCGCTCGCTGCTCGTTTCTGTCTGGGACAAATGCAATCCGAGCCGGAACTGACACGCACAAAAGGATATGCAACATTCACTAATAAATTTCATATTTATGTAGAACACAGAATGCAGTCCGGTTTGGTCCGGTCCGAGCTGGTCCCGGTGACCAAGGGCTAAGGGAAATATCCGGCGGATTGCTGCGAAATATAAACGTGAAATTGCCAGTTGACGGTTTGGGGCGGTCAAGCTGTATGTTGTTTGTGTTGTGCTTGTGCGGTTCGGAATGCAAACATTTGGATTTTCGGCCAAAAAGGTTACTACCGGGTCGCATCTGACAATCACGGCAATAAAACGAATCGAAATTAAACTGAATAAGTGAATATCTGCAGGATGGGTATAATGTTATAAATGCTAGATGGGTTCTACATCAATTAAATGCTGCCTTTTTCTGTTTTTAATATTTTTAATTTGGCCAGTAACTTAGTTTTCATTAAGACTATCTTTGGTCTAAAAGAAATCGTTGTTTGTTAGCTAATTATTAATATTAAACATCACTTTTATTACAAACAAAAAGCGCAGTTAGCGTAAATCATAACCAAATCATTTCAATAATAAAATTTTCAGCTCCAAGCATAATTTACACCCAATAAGCGACAATTATTTGTTGGCTTTCCTTTTTAAATACATTTATTTTTGTTCCTATTTTTTGGTTCAGCTTGTTTAATTTGCATAATGTGAAATTATTGACAACTGTTTCGGAATGCGGCTTAAACTCCATAAATATTTATTTAATCATTTATTCATGCATTACATTTTCACAGTTTTAATATTTACTCATTGCTGAACAAATTAAAGGTAATAAGAGTAAAAAATAAAAACATTGCCGCCGCCTCTGCAACATTATAAATATTTGATGGAAATAAATGCTAAAAATGTTTAAATATTTGTTTTGCTTTGAGCATTTTCCGTCATGAAAAAAAAAAAACAACTAACACCTCTCGCTCAGTAAATAACTTAAAATTGTTGATGGGGCTTGTTTTTAAATTTCGAATTCAGTAATGTCAGCATTTATTTGGCATTAATAAAGGCCCTAAAAGGGAATTGGTAAAGAGATTAAATTTTTAGACACTTAATATTTATAGAAATGTTATGCAACTGTAAAACTATAAATTCTTGGCAATCTGTATATTTAATTTAGATACTAAATCCCTGTAATTAAATTAACTTGAAAAATAACCGCTTTAACTACATTTCTTAGAGCTTCGGACTTTGTCTTATTTAAGGACTCAGGCCTAAGCATGTGGAACCCGAATTCAAGGAACCATATTTGTCTATAAATAACTATTGTTGGTTAAAGAATTACACAGTTTACATTTCTCTCCTCTGGCCTCTGGATCATTGAATCCTTCCCCTCGACTCCACCTACGAATTTTGAGCAATTTCGTAAGCAAACAGATACAGATATATACATAGATATTTTTCAATTATTAATTGATGTTGTAAGAAGCAAACTAAATGGGGATATTCGCATGTGTGTTTGTTTTTCTGCTTGCCTTTGGCTTGTGCAGTTAGCCGTATTTGCCTTTTGCTCCCAATTGCCTTCGGTTGTGCACTGAACAAAAAAACACGTTGCTAATTGAATAAACATTGTGAAATATTATATACTAAGAGGAGCTAATAAATCGTTCAAGTTTTAAATGAAACAGAAACAGAAATCATTAATCTTCAGGCAATTTAATCGTTAACTTAGTTTGTATTTACTTTTTTTTTTAGATAATATAAAAGATTGTAATTTACTTTCTTTTAATGTTTGCTTTATGAACTATCTGTTGTGCGCTAAACTTACTATAAGATGTATATATTTTCTTTGAAATTTTGTTGCAGTGCATGTGTGTTTGCCAAGCCAAATTCAAACTTGAGCACTTGACATTTCACGCTTGCATAGATGGCACTTGGTAGGCAACGTCAGTCGAAGCCGGATTCCCAAATGCATTTGGTTGCCTGTCGCCTACACTTTTTATCCACCCCTTTCGCCTTCTCGTCCTTCGCGTTCAACCCCCATTTTCCACCCAATTTTCCTATGCCTTCCATCCTTCTCGTCCTCTGGCGCCCCGCTCTTTTTTGGCCTCAGCTGACACTGATGATGTGCTATTTATTTTTGGTCTAGGCTCTCTGTCATCCTCCTTGCCTTTCCTCGTCCTTTCGTCCTGATGCGTTGATTAAACATTTGTGTTATGAAATATATACACAGGGATGCACAGCCCACTCTACACACACACACCCCCTGGCACACTCACGGTCGCATCTGTGTATGGGTGTGTCTACTTTATATGCATATGACGCTTTTGATTGCTGTTTACTGGCTGCATCCTTTTGGCTTGCAGTTTTGATCCTTTAATAGAATATTTAATTTTAATTACAAACATTTGATTTCCCACTTCAGTCATCGTCGTTGTCGCCGCTGCCTCGCTGGGCTGTTCTGGCTTTAAAAATGCATGACACATAGGCACTAAAAAAAAAAGAAAATAAATAAATGGGAATTGAAAACACAAATGGAAATTGGCGAAACAAAAAAAAAAAACAAAATTAGTCCAATTTTAACCACAAAAAACAGAAAATGTAATCCTGTTCCGGGTCATAATACGATGTATTTTTTTACTTTAGGCAACTTCTTTTATTGGGTATAAATAAGGATAATTATTATAATAAGTCTTGAATAAACACAGACTTAAATAATACTAATAATAAAACTAAAAATGATGATATTATATTAGTATTTAAATTAGATCACAGCTCAGAAAGCTCATCAGTTCCTTCGCTGACAATTTCTTTATAAATTCGTATTTGGGAATTTTAGTTGCATTTTCCGCCTTAAATCTTAGAAGCTCTTCTCATATAAATATTATACGTGACAGCGGAAAGCGGATTGACAGGTGTCAAAGCTGATATTTCCAATGCAACCCTGCCAACTATTGTAACAAGATCTGGCAGCACGGCACTAAGCCGATAACGATAACTCATAAATGTATTAAAATTTCTTTAAATTTGTACATCTTCTGATGACTTCGGTAAACATTTTTTATCCACTCCCACAATTCAAAGATTTTTCTTTTTGGTTTTCCATTTGGTTTTTCCCAGTGCAGCTCATAGGGCGACTAGACCATGTGTGGGTGTTTTTGTATGGGTTAGCAAATTGAATGCGTGTGTGCCTGAAAGCATAAGCCGGCCAAGTTGAGCGAGACTGCGATCGAGACAAGAGCCAAGTTACTTGGGGCTTTTGTCAATGCCACGACGACGACGACGAGGACGACGACGAGAAGACAAGGTGGATGAGGATGAGTCTGGGCTTAGGGATTGGGTGAGGGTTAGGAAGGCCTCAGCTGAGGGGCATTTGGGAGTTGGAAGCGGAGAGACCAAGCAATGACCTCCAGCCTGCAGTTGGGCGCAAAAGGAAGAGCAGGATATCTATTCAAGCATGGTTAGACAGGCGGTGCCATCTTAAAACCCTCTTCCACAAATTTAAGTTTAAATAAGCAAGAGGATATTTAAAGCAAACAGAGTTTAGAGAATTGATTTAAATAAATATTGGCAGCTTTAAAAATGCTCTAAATCTAAATAAGAACTGTAGCGAGATAGATGCTTAATTGCTGAGAAAGATTAATCTTTATATTTAACTTTTCTTAAATATTATTGAACCTTTAGAAAGATTTGTTGGGAAATAGGCCTTAACTGAAATGAAAACAAATTAAAACAGTACTTGTACCTTTTTTAATTACGTAAAAGTTTCAACTGTCAGAAGCCCTTTGCTTTGACAGCAATAGGAAAGTTTTTAATTCAGGAAAACCCAGCAAATGTCTGTTAACTTTGGCCTGTGTCTCCCTTTATATATTTATAAGTATTAATGAAATGCATTTATCAAAGTATCAACAAGCCCCTCTAACAATACAAATCAAATAGATAACTAATTCAATTATCTTTTCTTTCCGTTTGCAGGTGAGTGAACGTATTATATTCCCAGACAAATATGCAATTTGCACGTAAGTTATTGTCATCCCCCTTGAATATTCTCCACTCGAGTGGCTGATCCATCATGAGGGTATGGGCGGCATTGTCCATATCCCCTAGATATATAATATTATGTATATTCCCCTTATCCTTATCCCCATTCACTAATTTTCCCCAGCTCTACGCTTGAAGTAGAAAATAATCCCAGTGATTCCGTGGCGCGTTCCATTTGTCAATGTGCAGCACGTACTCAATCTTCTGGCTTGTCAAACTTGCCAATGTTGCAACCAAAAAATGTTTGATGTTCTTCCAACAAATTTACGTGGTGAAAAGATATCAAGGTGGGGGGATGAGAATTCTCAGAGGACTCTCAAGGGGGATGCGTGTGTCATTTCTCAGGGCTGCTGTGGTGATTTTGATTTGATTTTAAGTTAAATTAATATAATTAAAGCAAAGATCATAAGGAGCAAACTATTTGTGGGCTAGGTAAAAATAAAGTAGAGCCAGATATTATTGTATTTGATATTTATGTATTTTTAATAGAAAAGATCTTAAATAGAGGAATTTAAATCGAAGAACTATTTGTATTCAAGTTTGGCATAAAGAGTATGTTTCTCTAATATTATTTTGGTTCTTATGGTGAAGAAGGGAAGAGTAAGTTTTATAAATCCTAATCTTTAACATACTTTAGTAGTTTTTTCTTTTACATTTAATAACTCTTTCTTATTAATTATGCGTAATAATTATCCCCAACATTATCCCCACTGCAGCTTTAATTATTTAACTTTCATCCTGTATCCCTGGTCATATTTATTTTGTTTTTAATACCTTTTCTTTGCCTTTGGGGCATCTCCTTTCATTTCTCATACAGAGTTTTTATTTTTATTTATTTATTTTCATGTTTTTTTTCTCTTTTTTTTGTCTTCTTTTTTGATGCTTCCCTCCACGTGCCGCAAAATACGTGAGTGTGTGGGTTTATTAGAGGACGTGAGTGAGTGCGAGCGTGTTGGTCAAATACTCGTCTATAGTTTCAAGCGGCACACTCAGTGGGGCTAGGAGGGGTATAGGAGGAGGCAGGGGGAGGGGAAAAAAAAGTTGAGACGATTCTATTAGCTAAACAAACACAGGCAAAAAGGATCGATGCAATGGGGGGCAGAGCGGAGAGCAGGGCAGTCTAAAAATATCAACATATTTCATAAAGTTGTATACACACACACACACACCATACAGGTCCTGGCTTGCAGGTCCTTTGCTCTAGCTCCTGCTGCTGTGCACATAACGAAATTACAAGTTGCCAATAATGAAGGGAGTGTAGGTGTATATATGTCTGTGTGTGTGTGTTTTTGCAAGGACTACAAAGGACACGTCGCTCAGTCAATTTCAGCTCAGTCAGCTGTCCATCCGTTTCGCTGCGATGGTCACTTGCCGGTGTACCGCTCCCCTCTTCGTATTTTCTCTACTTGCCCCCAGCCCCCAGCATTTTCTCACCCCTGCCGCCTTCACGATTTTCCACCCTTTTCGTTTTGGCCCCCCAACTTGCCTTTCACGGTTGAGTTGCTCTAATAATGCAAATACACAATAAATAAACGTGCAGTGCAGTCAAGAACTCAACCGAACTCAATTCAACTTGGTTTTCGACACTGCCAAAAACAATTTAAAGAATATAAATATACAAAAGAAAGATTTAAAAAATATATTAAATAAATATCTATGTAAAAGGAAGATATAAATAAGTAAGC